>VCRD01001299.1:107661-130854 GCA_006783055.1 Trinorchestia longiramus
GTGCACTGCTGCAACACTGTCTTGTGCGTACTGCTGCAACACTGTCTTGTGTGCACTGCTGCAACACGGTCTTGTGCGTACTGCTGCAACACTGTCTTGTGTGCACTGCTGCAACACTGCCTTGTGTGCACTGCTGCAACACTGTCTTGTATGTACTGCTGCAACACGGTTGTGGGTAAACTGCTACATGTAATACAACCTTATGAGCACTAAAATGATGTGAAGAACTGTACATTGCTGTGAAATTCCTATACTTTCGTACACAAGGCCCAAACTAAGGAGTTTTTCCCGAAGTGACACAAGATTGTTGCTGATGTTTAGCACTGTCGTTGACGCAGGCTTCACGGTAACTCAGAATGATTCATCGTCTGACTACCCACTGCAGAACGCAACCTCAATCTGATGCAGCCCAGTGATGAAGTTCACGATGTTTGCCTCTCAAATTTATACCTAGAGGACTGTTCAACGGAAACAGAGAGCAAATAAACGTACGAAAACAATCGAGATTCCCGTTTAATGACCACGAGATAATTACGTATAAGAGCCAAAAGTACGTTGTAGTCACATACTGCAGTTACAGCCATTCCCAATTGATTTTAAAGTTTGTTGGCATTCTTTCTTTTTATTTTGATATATAGATTATAAAGCAAGAATATATAAAGTTTCACGTATACTGTAAATATTCTCTTGATACCAGTTTTTGCAAGAGAGCCCAAATGCACCGATTCTTAGATTTGGTAAAATATTTAATCCTTTTAAAGGGATAATACGAGTGCACTGCTGAAAAATTTTACCGTTTTTATCCAAAGATAAACAAGACGTTTCTGCTAGCATTGTCAATACCTTCAAAAGTCGTCTCGACAAATATTGGATGAGGAAATCTTCAGTATCATAATGTACTAATTCTATGGCACTAACTCCTGGGCCAGTGATTGATTGTAATACATGTACGTGACTGAAATGCCTGTACACGAGTGAGGTGTGAGTACGTAACTGAATTGGCTTACGTGATTGGGGTGCACGTGTGCGATTGACGCTTTTACTTTAAATGGCGTGGGACTTGGGTAGCAAACCAAGAATGGGTCAAACAGCTCGTTTCTATGGCCTTATTCTATTCTATCATATTTTATGTCATGCATAAAGTTCTACGAGTTAAGATGATAAAGCCTATTCTTAGTGTAAGCTGATTTTGTAGTAAGTTAGGTTGTGACGCTCTGTCAGCCCATAGGCTGTGGAAGTGTATAGCGTGTAAATGTTTAAAATCTTGTGTACCGGCTCTGTGTTTATCCTAATTTTATTCTATGTATTCAAACTTCTCTTTATGACACATAGATACACGAAACAATTGTGTATAATGTATTTTTTTCTAGGTTTGTAATATGAAATAACATTCAGTACGATGGCTTATTACGAAGAAACGGTTTGAATTCCCCCAACTTGTTTTGCTTTATTCTTGATGGTTTTACTGCATCAACTGAAAAAAATGAACATTTATACCGCTGAGAGAAAAGCATATGTGGCTTAATTTAAGATTGAATCAGGAGATCAGGATAAATCGTAGACTCCGCACGAAGTTTGTACGTTATTTGTTGAAAGTGAACCCCAATGAACAATGGGCACAAGAAAACAACTAAGATTTAGCATTCATATATATAATGTAGCAGGAATAAAAATATTAGGTACAAGCGGCACAAACTTATATCATTATTTATAATTTTAGTTATAACTTTGAAGTTTATTAATATTTTTGATGTACGACAGCAGTGGCATCATATTATTTTTTTCATATTTTTAGGTTTCACTTCGAGAATAAACACAAAGTCAGAAAAGATACGTAAATCTATTAAGCGCAGTAAACCATCGTCGAGATTATTATACAGATAAAAAGAAATATTGAGCTGGCATTCCTTCTAATAAAATTCAGTTTGATAACGCTGCTTATATTCCGCAATAAGAAACAAATGCATGAATGGCTTACCTTTTGGGAACACTCATATTTATTTAAGAAAACACAATGTAAGCCTCTGCTGAGAAAAGTATAAGAACTGTTTTGCTTCATTTTATGGCTTCTAGGTTATAAACGAGTTGAAACTGTGATAACAAAGAAGTTTTCAAATGAGGATTTATTGATTTACGTTCATTTTTATATTGCCTTCTTCACTGAGACACCAGTAATGCAAATATTATGGAAATGATCTAGTTTTTTTTTATGTTTCCAAAAACAATTTTATACTTCTGTGTGCATGAGCTGTATCATATTGTCATAAATACTTCAGTAGAATTAAAATTAATGTACATTTTATCAGATGTGAAAAGAAGTTTTGTGTGATGATTGTGCTGAATTAATGACAATTTTTTTCCTGAACATTGCAAGAAATAAAGTCTCAGGTGTATTATGCTCCATTATACTCAACCTAGAGCAATTAAATAAGTCGAAAGTAAACTACCAACTGAGACTAACTAAGGTAGTAAAGAATTGAATAGTTTCACAGTTATTCCATAAAAATCAAGTCATACCTCAAGTCGGCCACCTCTGGGAAGGTGGCTACAAAATTGGGGCCAAGAATCCAACTCTGCTAACATTACTCTCTTCAGTTCCGGAGTTTATCTTCCCACTCCTCTATGTGGGTTAATGAGAATTTGATTTATGGTTGAAATTTAACTACAATTTGACTGACTTATGGACGTTGTACACGGACTTTTGAACTTCAAAACGTTTACTTCAACTCCGCAATTCTGGCAGAACTGGTTGACCGAGGACAAGCAATGTGATAGTAGGGCATAGATACCACCTTCCAGCTAAATTTGAGATAACATTGACTTCGATTTATCCTCACAACAGCGATCTGAAGATTTCATACAAGCTTTGATGCCATATTTAAATGAGCTTGTGCTGCCTCGGACGACTTTGATGGAGCCAAAACGAGGCCAATTGTACCTGAAAGCCTCAACACAGCGTCGAGATTGAACAACACATTGATTTTGCTCTAAAGTTTGTGAAGAACCTCACACCAGCTGTCACAACCTCATGAGAATTTGAACATGATACGACCTTTACAATAAAGTTTCTTTACTTAGTTTCTTCCATTACATTTTCCTAGAATATCCTCCAAAAATACATAAATATCAAATCCAAAAATGATATGATTTTGATGTCATTTTTTCACGATCTAAAAGAACATGTATGCCAATCAAGTAGTGCAATCAAGACAGGAATAAATGTCTTGCAAACGCTAAAAAAAAGTTTGGAATTTTGAGTACGAGTAAGAATTTTATTTCTAGAAATACGCACTTTTGAGACAGAAAAGTGATGCCAGTCAAAGTTGGAGCAGAAAATCTTCAACTTTCGGTGGCTGTTTTTTCTATTCGAAGTGTAGTACTATTAGCTGGAACTCGGCAAAAATTTGTGTTCTTTACAGGTGCATACAAAAAATTTTGCCCTAAGCAACACTAATACTTGGAATAATTTCTATCGGTATGGTACTGTTTCTGCTTATGAACAGTAAACAACGGATTTTATATCATAAATAGATATTTTAAAAGTCAATACCATGCTCGTATAGGGTCTTAAACTAAAAATGCTGTCACTTGTAGGAATAAAAATAGAAGTATAACAGCAAAGAAACAAATAACGATAATGCTGTCGAAAAAGATGAAAGCCTAAGGTAGAATGTATTGTGTTGCTGCAGCACAATTATGAAAGTAACGAACTTATTGTGGAAATAATAACTTGATTTCCACAGCAGTTGCGATACATTTATTTCTCTATAAATTTCGACTAGGCTTTATCTCACGGTCAGGCCCTTCCAATAAAAGCAAGGCAGCGTATGGCTCTTGTAGCGACGTGTATCCCAACACACGTTAACCAATCGCACGAGGAATCCTTTAATGCCGGAATCAGTCGCTGCTTCCAGTCATTCGTCAAACTGTCCGGACGCTCGACACATAATCAATGGCGGCCAGGGGGCGGCCACGCACCATTTGCGGCTCCCAGTGGTCGGGCAACATCAGGTTGGTAACCATCAATTGTCTTTTACATTATTACTATTATCGCTATATTAAAATGTATCATTGAAATATCATATCACGATTTAGTGTGACCCAAGAGTCAATGAGAATATTTAACATTTAATAACACTCTTAATTTTATGTAGAGATGAATGTATGGAGTTTGAATAAAAGATAAAGGACATGATGGAGATTGACAAGCGTAAGTGAATTGTTGTTACATTTCTACATTACGCATGAGAATTTACGTTGCTGGCGTTGCACATCCGAGCTCTTCCTTAAACCTGTTAGGCGGTTTCAGTAGGATGTAGGATGGGGCAACTGCTCATACAGCAAGAAATAATGCGGTTGCTGCGCCAGTGCTTTGGAAAAAGAATAATGTTCCGCTACAGCAATGTCAACTCGAACCATGTGTCAACTTGAAAGAAAAGGTTCCTTTGAGCAACTGTAGGAGAACATCAATGAATAACACGGGAAATGGCGCCTGACACTCGTGAAAATATTGCGGTGAAAATTTGTTGAGAACTGGTCGAAAAAAACACTATTTATAGGATGTAACATTTTGTCCGTGATGTAGTGATGTAAAAAAATTGACTAGCACCAAGGACTACTGTAAACAGTAGTCCTTGATTAGTACATATTAATCCGCATTATTTTGTTCAAATTTTATGCATTTATCAGTAAAAATTATCTGCTTTTAAGAATTGAAGCCGCTCAGTGACTTTTAGGTAACTCTGTAATATTACATAATAATATGATTATTATTACCATTAATATTATTGTCATTATTATTGCGTATGAGACCTTTTAGTTTTATTATTACTATCTTATTAATATTATTAACTATATATTAATTAATTCTGTTGTTAATATTATCAATATTTTGCTGCTTCACAAAATGTATTATCATAAATTCTAGTATAACGATTACAGAGAGTATTAGTTATTAATTAAATAGCCTTCTTATATATTAAACAGTCATTTGCATCGCTATTCAGTACAACAGCGCAGAGTGCTACACAGAACACAGGTGCCATTGCTCTGGTGCTTGCCATGTACAGAGATCAAAATAAATCATTTTCAAGTACAGAGACTTTAATGGCGCTTCTCTAAAGAAGTTCAAAACGACGTGTTGAATATATTGTTGATCAAACATACTGTATTGATCGCAAAATGACCCGAAACAGGTTCACGATTTACTCGTAATTATAACTAAAATATTTTCATCACATTTATTCTCTTGAAATTTTAAGTTGATTTCGGAATCATTCCAACAATACGATTCGTTCAAGCTCTTTCAATAACGTGAAAGATTTATAACAGCCAATGACATTGGAATCCAACAGCGGCGGCCCGAGAAGAGTAGGAACCTTCTCTTGCCTTTCCAACCTCGTGAAAACATCAGCTGCGTTTTGAACCAACAGTTTTAGTTCTATTCGCTGCAGTAGCATTAGATGACTCTGGTTTTTCCAGCTGTGAACACAGTTTTTGGCAGGAACTAGACTTAACCAGGTTAAGATGGGGCTTGCCAATACTATAATATGGCATCCAAAACTATGATCAACCTCCCTCTTGGTTCAAATAATTATGGCATTGGTTGAGCAGGTATTCGTCACACGCTCTCATGACGGGAAATCTTATAAAATACAATTTATGGATCATACGACAGTCCGGCACAGCTCACGAGTCCTTACTTTGAGAGCGAGTTACTTGAATTGCTTCTTCTCGGCATTCGGTGCTTGGGGGAGACACAGACGGCGCTGGGACACAAAAATATACATGAGTACAGCAGGAAGAGGAACGATCGATCAGCATCATGATGGTCATACACTCGGAATTGAGTGGCAGTTATGGAGATCAGCATTCGTACTATCTGGAAATACTACAGCGAGGTCTCGTTTAGGAACGATGGAAATGATGGCAATCGTCCAACACCAACACATTTATCTATGATACTATTGGCAACTTGAAAACTTGCAAATCGATCTTTCTATAGTTGCTGTGTCTTGACATGCCACCTGAAATATGTAATACATTTCAAATATCCGAGTGCCATTCTTGATAACAAACTATAATTCATAGATCAAATAAATTCTGTATGTAGTAGATTAAGTAAATGCTACGGGATGATTTATTTATTTTTTTCACGGTTGCTTACGAGACACATTATGGTTACTCGTATATCCTCAATTAATTCAGTCAGTAATGGCATGGGGTGGTACTTGCTCGCCGTAAACTAATAAATTGCAAAGGTTTTGAATAAAATCATCAAGATAATCCCACGTAAGAAGCTTAATTACCTTTACTCGTCTTTTAAAACATCTCACTAGAATAAAAACTGGAATATATTGACCCTAAAGTTTGGCTATCAGTAACTCCTAGAGAAATTTATTTGCTTTACCAAATCGTACTGCCCTGAAATTGATGAGATGTATTTTAAGACCTTCATTTACACGCACTCATGTGCTACTAGACACCATATTTTTAACTAACAGTTAAACTTAAAATTGAGAAACAGTTCACCATTCTTTAAACCATTTTAATTTTTCATTCACTTCCTATTGAAGTGTGCCCTGAAAATAATGATCGAAGTTAACAAATAGAATTCAAGAATTGTTTTAAGCACTTTTACTTACCTTGTTTTTTTATGAGAGGGTCTATTTCTTGACTAGTTCATACAAATTTGTATTCCAAATTTATAATTATCCTGTATGTTTTAATGCCATTTTTAAAATTTACACTTTCAATTTTTCTGAAATCCGTTTTTTTAATTTTGTTTTCCTGCTATTTTTATCTCGTAGTAGGTTGTACTAACTGAATCCTGATTGTAATTCCTTATGAAATTCCTTTAATTTTTTTTACAAAAATCAACGTTTAAACATTTACTATTTATGCTTGCATTGCACCTATATGTAAGTTCTCACCCTAGTTCTAACGCCAAAGTTCCGTTTCATGTTCAGGGAAAGAAGACAAGTTTTCATGCTAAATGTTCAATAAATGCATTTACCAGCAAGATATTTTTAGAACCAAAAACTGACAAAATCGTACCACGATATAAAATTATAAATATTAAATACCCAAGCGAGAATACAATGCTTACAGGAGACGACGAAAAACAATATGAACTTCGTCATGTACATGACGAGTCCATAAGCGACCTTTTATTATTTACTTGGAACACATGACGACCGTATTTGTTTGGTTGACATTTCTGTACTGCAAAAACAACAGATACTTCTAAATCTCATCACAGGTTATACTATTAATACAATTATATAAATGAATAGCCGTAATTTAAATCTGATCGTTTGAGGGTACTACGAGGAACATTCTTCGAACAGTATAATGTTTCGTCTTAATTTTAATCGCCAGCATAGAAGCTGAAATAATCAACCGTATTCCGACAAAACAAAATCATCATGATAAAACCATTGGCTCTATAGTAAACGCCATTTAAAAATTATTAGTTTTAATGTAGACGATCTATAATGATCATTTGCTTTCAAGAAAAAATCAAAATCAGTAGTACTGCTTTACACGACCTAAAAAGATCATTTGTTCCGTGGAATAAAGCTCATCAAGAACAGTGGTTCCGATGTACACGATCTTTAAGGACTATTTATTGAAGCATACACGATCTGTAAAGATCAGCAGTTCCGTTGTACAAAAAAGACTTTAAAACTAGAGTTTAGCCATCTGGGAGTCACGGAAATTGAATGACAAGTCTCGTACCCTACACTCAAAGTAGACTTTCCTCTATTCGAGGGTCACCACAGCAGCGACATTCTTTACTTTGCGTCCATCATTGTCTTGCAGCGGGGATACACAGCTAAACAAGAAATACTCTAATACTTAGGCAGAACAATATTCATTAAATTCTTACTAGGACACATTGCCCACATGTATGTACAAGAAGCGACAACATAATTTCCTTTTTTGAGAGGACCTTCCTCTGAAAAAAAGGAAGTTATGTTGCCGCACCCTGTATTTAATAGAAGTTACTATCAGGAAATCATTGGTACACGAGTATCCGATCTGGAAGAAGCAATTAAATTTTTACTATTGCGTACTATTAATTAAAACTTTTATACGTACAATCAGGATTAAATTTCAGACTTCTGACAGATATTCATGGAGCTAATCACGATTTATCAAAGATTAAATCTTATACATGATTAATTGATCGATATTTCTCATAGAAATCCTACTTAAAGAAATAGGTAAAAGTATTTTGTGTCTTTCAATGCACTTCCTTATAAAGCTTATTTAATACATTGCTCGTCGCCTCGAGTTCTATTTTACTCTATTGTACCTCTCCTATTTGCAATTTTATATAAATGAAACCTGTGAAAAAATGTACACAATGAAACAAAGACAGGACTCTCAGCCATCGCACAATCCCAAACAATTCATTAGCTCTTCCCGAGTAATCATTCAACAAATACACCTCTCAATTTTTATCTCCCTTTATAACAAATCCGATGCTGGTTATTCTTATACATTCGTAGAGGGTAAAGGAAGAATAACGCCAGTGCCTGCGCTCAGTTGAGACTTTAATTTTACTCAAAAGTCGAGACCGACGCGCGCACACGCTGTCAATTATGCAAAACTGGAAGCGAACTTGTGCCGTAGCGAAGGTTGGGGCAGACAGATGCTCGCCAGATCAGGGGAACAACTCTGAATAAAAGGCAAAACGTAGGGAAAACTCACATCAACGAGTGCAAATGAACAGAATACCAACAAGGCTTCAATGCAACTACGTAAACTAGAGGTAAAAATTTGATTGCTTATGTCACAGAGTTAATTGCAGTACGTAGTGCAAGGGTGAGTCGATGGGCTTGCAAGTTACTGTTTTTTAGACGGGTTTCACTCTACCCATATTGAATAACAGCGGCATGAAAACCGACCGCAAATCCAATGGATGCGTTAAAAAGGATTTATTACTTCTGTTCTACATCTACACGGGGCAAAAATATTTTTAGTAAAAATATTAGGCATTGTGCTTAGCAAGTAAAATTTCGAACGAGATGTTTCAAATTTTGGATTCAAATTCTTGTCCTCAGCCCTTTAACATTCAAAGAGAACGCTTGAGGAACACACATTGAAGCTCAGCAACGCCGGCTCCAACACGAGGTTGTAAGGAGAGTCGGCGAGTGGGTATAAATTCGCCTGTGTTATTCAAATGTGGCTCTCGATCAATAGGAACATGAAACGCCGCTCTTTTCAACGTCGGAAGAACGAGCGAGTTCGAACCCTGGAGTCTTCTTTCGTCAGGCATGAAACGGACTTGAGCTCTACATCTTGAAGGAATACCGGTTCCTGTTAGGGAGTGAATCTAGATGGGATTTTATTCTTTTACCTCTTTGAGGATCATGACTTACGCTTCATACGTAATGCTGACTCAGGAGTCTATAAGATGGAGCAAGTTAGAAAATATTTCTGTGACAAAAACCCATAATACGATTCTGTATGGAAATGATCTTCAAAGGCTTGCCTGCTTAAATCACAGAATAAAGAACATTCATGATAAAGGATCAGTGAACCGATATATAATATTTCAATATACAATATAATGAAGAACTGAAAACTCTTTCGTACTTCTTAACGAAATGCAGGCACTCTACTGTCCACCCGCGGTAATCACCATTCGATGGCTAAGATTTTTTTCAAGCGCAGCATTCCGTTCAACAACACATTTTCAATGCGTTATTTATTATAGTAGCTACGAAAACCACCTATGGAATCTACTGTTTAATTTAGTACTGCATCAGTAACTTTTTCAGGTTTATTTTATTGACATTACAGATTTCTTATTTGATTGAAATATAACAGAACACATTTTGTGCTCTACAACAGAGCTACTCAAATAGTGGTCCACGGACCGGTACTGGTCCGCGAGCCATCAGCTACCGGTACGTGGTGATTTTTCAAAAAAGAAACAAAAACATAATTCAGTAATTTCGCCAAATGTTTTACAGTGAACAGCTTACCCGCAGGCCAGTGGAGCATGGTACTCACCGGTGGTAGTAAAGATTGTGTTAATAGATGCAATATACATTTCCGGAATAAATTAACATTTCTAAGAAACATTACCAGTCCTTAACACATTAGAAAAAAGCTGCCGCTACGCCACATCAGATAGTTTGAAAAGCACTGTTTTACGAGGAACAATCATGTTGTAACGCTTCTGATGTTTTTCCCTAAACTAGAGAGAGATAGAAACAAGCAGTTTGTTTTAAAATACGCGTGCACTCGTTATGAATGCGTAATAGAGATGGCAGCACTGTGTGGCACACAGAACTCTTGCAGCAGCGAGAGTCAAGACTGTTTTTGATACTTAAAATGGCGTGGGGCTGCTGTGTCTGTACTTCCATCGAGCTGACGGGAGCTCCGTTTTAGGATTAAGAAACGGCATCCATGTCTCATCCATTGTCACAATTGATGAAAAGAAAGTCCCATTCATGCCGTCATCACGCGTCAACACTGCCTGGCAACATGCCACGCATAGAGCCTTGTGGTCATCCGTCAGCATTCATGGCACATACCTGGAGGATACTTTTCGCATTTTCAGGTCTTCCCGGAGGATTGTGTGTACAGACTCCACGGAAATACCAACTTTGGAGGCGATGTGTTCCACACTCATTCGGTGATCCTCCAAAACAACTTTCTTCCCTTGCTTAATCACGTCATCAACGCGGCTGGTGCGAGGTCGACCTTCTGCCTTCTTTAAACTGTTGCACCCACGAACGCACACTAGACACATCCATGACACTATCACCACATGTCTCACTCAACTAGCAATAAATTTCAATTGGTGTCACACCACTTAAATAGAGAAAACGTATGATTACACGTTGTTCTTGTAATGTAAATGTTGCCATTTCAAGCATCAAAAACAGTCCTCACTCTCACCGCTGCCGATAAAGTTCTGTGAATCGTAGTGATGAAATTTACAACGAGTGCACGCATGTTTTAAAACGAATAGCATGTTTCTGTTTCCAATCCTGAGGAAAACATCGCAGGTGTTATTACGTGAATGCACCTCGTACAGTACTATATAGGTAATGCAATAAATCTACGGTTTATTGAACTAATATTTCAGTAACTCGAAGTTTATTACCAAAATATGGCACATTTCTAAAATTAAATTCATTGGAAGATGACGTCATACATTCTATTATTGCCAACAGTAGTGTAGTAACAACCATAAGACAGTTCCATGTGATACTTTGAAAAATAGATTGATAAAAGACAGACACACAAGGAAATTTTTTCTTAAACGAACACTCATTATAGAAAGTAACAAAAATATTATCAATTGTATTTTTTAATTGATTTAAAAAATGCAATGTTTTTTCTATCATCCACCATTACAAAAAATATATCGTCTTACAATGTCACTGTATATTCAGTGTTATGATGTTACACAACTCAATGTGTGTAATTTTCCCTCTGATCAATTACCAAGTTCTGCAACTGTTACGACAGCGATTAAAAGATGTCAACACTATCCTGATATATTTTGTTGTGTGTGGTTATTTCATTGGAAAAAACAAGTACTATTACAGAAGATCGGGAAAAGAATCAAATTGTTGACAGCGTATAGATTCCATTTCGAAAGGCTAAAGGACAAACCATGGGCCCAATATGTTATATGTGGAGCTGTCAATCTACTCTAGAAATCCGGTTAAGAGGTACTGGAAGGTCAATGCCTATTGCCATTTCTCAAGGTATTGAGAAAGTCAAAGAACCATCACAATGACTATTACTTTTGCATGATCGATGTAACAAATTACGGAGAAGTGATGGGAAGATAAGGTCTTCAGTATGTAAGCATATCAACATTTATAGCACCTGTTCCACATGACAGCCTAGCAGTACCACTAACACCAGAAAATGCAAGTATACTCAATATCATACTCTCCAAAAGTCTTATTTTTGATTAACTTCAACATTAAGCATAATATTTACTAAGCATAAATTTTCTTAATTATATATAGAAAACTAAAGTGATTCAAGTTTTTGTTAAAGTGGGTATATTCATCATAAAGCTATCGGTGTTTTTGGCTGGAAGATGCAATGCATATTTCATTTGATGAGTCAACAAGTAGCAGCAACTAATAAATGCTGGAAGCTTCCGTACCAGGAATGACTTCAGAACCTCACTTTCTAAATATGAGTGAGCTAGATGATGTAATCAAGGATTTGGGTTTTACTAAGTGAGGAGCTGAACTTCTTTCATGAAAGCTGCAGGAATGGAATCTAGAGGGGGAGACTGTAAGACATGTTTAGCGGAAACGCCATCAAGAATTTGAAACTTACCATGCAAATATTAATGATCTGTATTATTGCAAAAATGTGATTGGTTTCTTTACTGCTACTGGACTCAAGAATGATCCTGCAGAATGGAGACTGCTTCGCATTTTGCTAAACACGTAGTCTCAAGACAGTGTTGTTCCACAATTGAAACAAATATCCTTCTTTGGCTCTTGCACACTCCATACCGAAGAAACAAAATCAGAATTATGTCAAAGGACTTCTCGACAAAATAGCTTAAGCTGAAGTCAAGCAGGATTCTCGCGGGGATTTCAATATGCTTGTCTTCTTGCTTGGTTTGTAAGGGGAATACACAAAGTATTTTCATTTCCTTTGATTACGGGACAGCAAAGCTGATGATCATTACAAGAGCCCACACGAGTGGAACTGCAACCAGGAATGTTTAATGTTTTCAAATAGCCTCTACTAGACTCTAACAAAATCATACTAACCTCGTTTCATATTATACTTATTTGTAAGGCTTGAAGTAAACGCAATGTAGAAATCGGAGAAACTGGAAAGAGCGATGACAAATATTGAAGTAAAAGCTTGGGGTACATTTCGTGATGTAGTTCGTGGATTCCTAAGAAATTACAAGAATCCTAATTACAAGCCAGCTGGCTGGTAGCCAAGCTAATTGAAAACTTCAAGCAAATGGGTTGCAGCATGTCCTTAAAGCTTAATTTTTTGCACTCTCATCTAGATTTCTTACCCAAATACTTAGGTGACGTCAGTGAGCAGAATGGTGAGAGATTACATCAGGACATCGCAGTAATGGAAAGAAGATACCAAGATCGATGGGATACTGCAGTGATGGAAGATTATATATGGTCTCTTGTCAGAAGATATGGAGGTATACACTCCAGAAAATCTCGATTATCAAAGTATTTTTAATCTTAAGATAAGAGTTATCATAGAATTGACAGTGGAAAGTTTTATTGTTTTTTTAATATAACAAATATGATAATTCCTAAACACCTTTCTATATTTACATAAAAGTACTAAATATGTTGTGTAATTATCCTTACCATACCAAAGTTGACTGAACCGACAAACCGCTATAGAGAAAAATCACGTATATGACGAGGATACATGAAATTCAGAATAAATAAATAACTTCACTGTCCAACAATAAAAATAATGGGGTTCCAAATTAGAACATTTTCCTGCATTTCCACTTGCTTAATTAAAAAATTCCCATAAAAATGACAGATCAGCTCTTGCTTAGGAGACAGTTAAGCAATTCTTTATATCTACATTTTTATTATGGGGAAATTTTGTTTTTGGGAGTTATCGCATCTCTCAACTGACATAAAAGAACGTTGTACAGTTGTTAGTAGCTTATACAGATAATAGCTGTTACTGTAACTGTGAGTTCCATACAGTTAGTTTTATTTTTTAGTAATTTCTGGTTATGAAACGCTTTTAACACGTTAAGTGCGATTGCCTGATTGGTGTAAAACTTCACTTTGTACATACAGTCAATAGAAAGCTTTGAAAAAATTACAGAACCTAACCTGAGTGACCCACCGGTGGGTCACTTCGCACTTAACGTGTTAATGTATAAAAATTTATTCTACGAAAATGTGACGTAGGTATGTATTTTGAGTGAATAATGTTATATGTGGGGTGAAATAATATTTTCGCCATAGAAACGTAATGCGACGCCTCTCGATGACTGTCTATCAACATTATTTTCCAATGAAGGTAGGAAAACAGAATCAGTCATAGGGTCCATATATATACTCGTATATGTTGCAACTCTTGTTCAGTTTTATTACGAGAATGGCTAAAATATGAAAAACGATGTATAAATTTTACAGCGTTTATGGTTTGACGGAAGCCTACAAGCTATTCTGATGACTCCTACATCTGCTTGACTTCATTTATCAAGGCAGGATTGCCAATAAAGAAAAGAGGAACAGTTCATTACACAGATCTTCTATCTGTTATTTGACCTATTCCCCAGTCAGATCGTTTACTAGTTCCTACTTCATCTCAACATTATGAGCTTAAGTAGAAGCAGCGGTGTCATTTTCCGCGTTGTTCTGTTTCTTCCGAAGAATCCTATCTTGGTTTCGTCAGACCAGATTACCTTTTTTAAACCTCCCTGCTGTTCTTTTTACAGGTTTCAACAAAATTCAAAGTTTTCAAAATTAAAAATGTAAGCAAAACCAAATTATAACCCTGGAAAAAACAGAGCAACGCAGGTTCAGGAAAAAATGATACCACCCCCAACAGTGACGTTCGGAGGTGGTTCTAACATTATATGAGGATATTTCTCATCGAACGGCTCTGTTAAATTACAAATAATCAAAGTTAGGATGAATAGTCCAATGTAAAGTGATATTTTTGAGAAAAATCTTCGGAAACCTGCAGTTTCGTTGGAACATGGTAGCGATTTCGTGTTTCAAGAAGACAAGGATCCCAAGCACACTGCCAAACCAACTGAATGATGGCTTCAAAATAACGAAATTGACGTCCTCAATTGGCCCAGTTAGTCTAGCAACTTAAATCCAATAGAGATTTTGCGGAAAACTTTGAAGATTAACGTCTACAAACGGAATACACAAAATATCCACCAATTAAAGGAGTTCTGCAAAGAAGACTGGGGGATAAATATCAGTTGATCTGTGTAAAAAACTTGTGCACAACTACAGAAAGCGACTGGAAGAAGTTGGAAGAAATAGATGATTCGCAACAAAATATCAAATGAATGTAATCAATACTTTTACATGGATGCATTTTTGTTTTTCATCTATAAAACAATTTCAACACTGACTTTTGAATTTTTCTTTCCACATACGACTGAAGATACTATACGAAAGAAGACTGACCAAATATCGGGTACAATTGTGAACTCAAACTTAAGTTATGACAAAAACTGCAATATATCCAATAATTTTGTGTGTCGCTGTATATTATGAAAAGTTCACTTTCACCTAAGGTAAATCGACAGTTCATCCTTATTTTTATCAATCGTATTAGTTGAATTAGTTGTATTTTTTTAATTATACCTGTTCACAAAAATAAAATGAATAAAAATTGAAAGTAATGCCTTTTCAAAATTTAGATGTGAAATTTCACGTCACGAGTGAAGTTTCCTTTCATAAAACTAAAAATTACACAGAGCACTCTCAAACCAACGTTTTCTATTAATAATTAAACAAAGAAAATTTTATTTCAATAGGCAACTATTTTAAATGAAAACAATTTCAGAAGAAAATAGGCTCAGTCACTATAAAAATATACTTCCTTCTGGAGAATTATAGGTTCAGTTCACACGCTCATCACAGAAGTCTAGCACGCAATGTGCAAATGAAACAACATTGAGCAGTACAAGCTTACAGCGCATTCTTAACTGAATGTAAATGATATATCTAACGATTGTTTCATGCATTTATTGAAGATCCGAAGAATACATTCATAAATGAGGATGAGAATATTTTTACATTTTTAAAAATGAGAGATCCTATAAAATCTCGTGTATTGTAGAAACTGCCATGGCAAGTTGAGAACGCGGATCAGCGGACACTTGGATCAGCGTTGCATACACAATGACCCATCATACGCTTATATGTCTAGAAGCTAATATTGAACATTCTGAACATCTATAATTGTTGAGACTAAAGGAAACTTGTGTTAAAGTTGTAGGATCTGAATAAATTTGGTATTCAAATACTCGTACATGTTTTTATTTTCCTGACGTTTGTATGCATATTTTTGACTGCCTCTGTGCATGAAGTCGACATCTGAATGAAAGAAAAAACTTGTAGACCAGTTTATTTTAGAAACAAAGAACATTTTTTCACAAAATATTCGGAATTTATTGTTCGCAATAACAAAATAGTTTTTCCATCGTAGGAGCAAAAAATTTGTTTTTCAGCCACCAGAATTAGGTTTGTATAGCACATGTTTGTGTACATATAAAGCTTTCAAGTTTTTATCACACATGAAAAAAAATTTTCAACACACTTTGGAAAAAACTTGCTTAAGTTTTAATGATATAAATGAAAATTCTAAAACCAAATTATACTTATATAATGCTCTTATCATGGGTACAGAAATACCCCAAAATGGAATGGAAAATTCATAAAAAAATTTATTACCAAAAATTCGAATCAACTTGGATAAACAGCATTGACTGCACAAAAAAAACGATTTCATATTTTGTGGCTTACCTTTAGTTTGATATTGTATCCAATCGTTTTTGTATTCAGAAGTTAGGTTCTCACACATTTTGACAGAAGTTTTCTCCCATTTTTTCATTCCCCAAATCTTGTAAATTTCTGACTGTCTTTGATGTACCCTAACCTTGAGCTCCCTCCGTAAAATTTCAGTAACGTTCATGTCAAATGGCTGGCTGGGCTACTATAAGACCTCCACATTGCGGTGGAGAGACCATTTTGTAGTTGCTTTAGCGGTATGATTTCGATCGTTGTCGTTCTGGAATTCCCTATCTTATTCTAACCGCAACTTGTTCACTGGCTCAAAAATATTTTTGAATAAAATATTCCGATATATCTTTGCATTCACGCATCTGCTAATAATACAAAGATTATGTACATGCACAGGTACCTTGAGAGGGGAAGCATCCCCAAAACATACTATTACCTCCGCTGAACTTGACGGTAGGGATAATTTTCTTCGGACTGAATACTTTGCGCTTCTTCCTCCATACATGGAGGCTATATTTGTGGTTGAATAGTTTTATTTTTCTTTCATCACACAAGAAATATTGTTCCCGTAGCTTGCTGGTTTTGATGAATACCTGTTAGCAAAAGAAACTCGAGTGCAGCGTTTTGATGATGGAACTGTCCCAGCCTCGGAAGAACTCAGACCCTGTTGCCGCAATGCATTATTCAGTCCGACGACAAAAAGTTTCTCCTAATCCAACTCCTTTAAGTCCTTTTACTAATTGTGTTCTTGTAGCTTGAGATTTATTGGTAATAATTTTGACCACATTTTTGATCGATTAGGAGAAAATTTTCTTTGGATCACCAGAACGATGGAAGTCCACGGTATGACAATGTTTCTTGCACTTTTTAGTTATTGAACTATCTGTAGTACGATACACTTCAAGCTCGTTTGTAATTGCTCTGTAGTGTTTACTACATACATGGGCTTACACTATTTGATCTCAGATATCTAAACTGAACTCTTTGGTTTGTAACACGACGTTCACTGGCTAATTGACGACTTTACACTGCAGACGTGTCAAATGGTAATCAGATGGAAGACTAGGTGTTTCACGAACGTGAACATGCTTTTAAATTTCCCTTTCGATTTCTAAGATCTTATGTAATTCCGAATTTAATAAAACTTCTGGTCAGAAGATAGAAAACTTATTTCACCAGTGTACTCGATACTTTTGACTGGCTAATTCGTATTTTTTGCAATAAAACTTTAAAAAAAAAATTTCATTACACTTTGAAGTATTTCCGTACTCATGATAAAAGTATGTTTACAGTATAATTTAGCTTTGTAATTTTCATCATAATTCATCAATACCAAAATAAATACGTATTTTCAAAGTGTGTTCAATACTTTTCAACCTAACAGTAATACAGAGACACAATAAAGTAACTGAGATATTTTGGAAACATTTACCTTATATTTCTCTCATTTTTATTATTAAGAGAATAGATTTTCTTAAATTTCAGCGACTCTACACTACAGCATAATGAAGCAATAGACATAGTTTCGCATCGCTTAGTTGACGATTACGACGATCGTCTTTGCCGTTCATGTTTATACGTTAGAGAGGGTTGTATAAAAACGAAGTTGCTCTAAAATTATGAGAAAATATACATGTAATTTACCGACGCCAATTTCGACATTAATTTATGACCACTTGAAGATACGCAGCGTGATTATAAAGTATAAAATGAAGTTATTGTACGAACAAATTTTTAGCATACAAAAGCAGGTGCAGTGCAGCTGCACCTGAAATCGAATAGTGATGCATATTGTTGTTTTTCGAGTACATTATGACAGATTTTTACTCACAATAACACGTCACTCACATATTACCATTCAAAAAGCAACGTACTTTCGTAAGCCAGAACACCACTTAATTTCAGCTTTAAAATGCAAAAAATTTGAGCTGAGAACAGTTAAACACCCTAGCATTAAAATTTTTAATAGAGAACCCTTGATTTGGCTTGTTATTTTTCCAACCAAAATAGTTACCACTGTCAGTTTTGTTACTTTTTCCCGTTCCTAAATACTGAATAGTTTCTGCATCTTTCGCCTCACATTGACATCTTAGTAATAATGATAGCACATAAAAATACACGAGATCGTTAAAACATTTTAGAGGAATTCAATCCACTAAAGATGTAGGTGTACTGTTTTTTCTATAATATTTTTCTGGATTATGAAAATCCTACTGATTCGGAAGACCGTATTTTTCCAAATTCTCAGCCAGCATAGATCAAAGAAAGCTAATGGGGCTCTTTTAGCCAAGTTTTACTCATGATGCTGTTACCAAAGTCATCTCAGATGCTTATTCATTTTTTTCAGCACCATACATTCTGTTCGTGCAGACGCTCTCAAGACAATAACTTTTCTTTCCGTCCTTCAGATACCGATGGCAAATACTGTAACAAGTATACTGACTACAGACTACATGAAGTGTTATCACTTGCAAACATTTACTACTTTCTTAAGATTTATTAAGATGTGTCTTAGCTAGTCCCTGTTATTTGCGTTTGTCTGTGTGAGGCAGCTGGAGTCGGGCAAAAAATACTGCTATAAAGGAGTGGGACTTCCTAAAAATTCAGGAGTCGGAGTCAAAACATAAACTTCCAACTCCACAGCCTTGCTGACATCCTCGTCAGGATGTTGAATGAGAAAACTGTAAAAAAACAGTGGCATTCTGTTGAATGAGAAAACTGTAAAAAACAGTCGCATTTTGTTAAATGGAAAGAAAAATCTTACAGGAAAGTTACGGAACGGCTGCCATTTAATATATGTTGGCAAGCTCGTGAAAATCCAATACATCTTCTCGTTGCCTTTGCTGACAGTCCAGCTGGCAGCTCAATACCTGCAATAATTGTTAGGCGGACGAGAAACCTTGAAGCACTACGTCGCTACTCGCCAAATCAACGAACATCCAATACTTCACAGACGGTCAGATGACATAGCATCGGCACTTAGGCTAATGACTAGCGCTATATCGGGCCAATTATTGGCATGGAAGATTATAATAACTCAGTATTTCACCTACTTTTTCATGCATAAAAACCTTAATGGATGAAAAATGTCATGAGAAGAGAAAGTTCTAACATGCCACAATTTGAAAATCTTTTAGCATGCAAATTAGAGGTGTTGAGTTTATTGTTCGTTGAACCATAAGTTCGAAAGATATGCGCAAAATTTATTTCTATAGCATACCAAATGAATCACTGAATGGAAAATTAAAATTTATTTAAATTCCAGCTAAAGGCATGGTTCTTCAAATCTGCAAATGCACAAATCTAACTCCAGCAGCCCATATATGACTACATCAATTACTTTCACTGGATTTAAAGAATGGTATCACATTTTTTTGAACATTAAAACTTCACCCAAGATGGAAGAAGGAAATTTAAAATATATTTCACAATTTGTCTAACATTTTAATACATTTATGACGCAAGATAGATTTTGACCCCAGGGTTTTGTGTACTGCGCTCACAACGCATACATTAGTTTGCGTATGTAGAACAACAGGGATTGTGTTCCATATCGGTTTCTGATATATTGACGGCATTGAATTCTCTGTATTTCCATAGGTGGCATAAATTCACGTTACTCTGACGATAAATTTTTAATTTAAAAACATTTCCTGACACTCATTTTTCTGTGATTTCCACACTCAAGAGATGAAAAAAATACTGGCAATGTTGTTATGGTAAAGTAAAATAAAAACGAATGCACTGTGAAAAATAACGCATAAACACTGAAATTCAGAAAACGTGAAAAAACGCAAGTACACTATTCCTGAAATAAGGGCATTTCACATATGTGCCTACCATCAGTTCAAAATTAAAAGAAGTCATGAGCGAAGGGTAATGAAATGAACAATAGTTATTGAGGAACCTTGAACAACACAAACAAATTAATGACTCTTAACAATATTTGAGCTAACAAAAGTGTTCAAAATCGGCCGAGTCTCAAGAATTAAAAGATTCTACAACCTGCGAGCAAAACTGTACTTATTTCACGTATATAGCATATAATCGTACAACTATTATTAGTTATTGAGGTACTGCATTTGTCCGCTTAAGGTACGAGTGTTGCATTCAAGGGCTTTGCTATATTTTCAGCAGTAGAAGACTTTCTACAGAAACATCGTATCTGTATGCGTAGACTGCACGAGAGCAAGAAAAAACACGCTCTAACGTACTATGTCAGTTATCGACATTAATATTTAAACAAAAATTAACAAAAAATATTTAATCGCTATATTTTAACAAAACGGGATTTGTGTTTATTGCTTTAAATGCTAAAAATATCCTTTATGCGAACCTCTTTACAGCTTCGCTCTTTTCTTGGTGTCGCTTGTCATCTTTCTGATATCCTCTTCACTGATATCGGCTGCGAAGTCCTCCACAATACAATTCAACTCTGCCAGAGTGCTTGGTTGACACATGATGTGTGGCACGGCCTGGGCCAATATATAAAAATAAAGGAAAAACAAATCTAGAGAGCATGGAGCCTAAAAGTAATTCGTCAGACACGAAATTAATATCTAACCAAACTTAGATTCTAGGAACTGAAGACACGGTGCTGTCACATGGCAGCTGACGCGGCTCTGCTGAAACCAGTAATGACGTCTTGTAGCCACAGCCTTAAATGCATGCCAGACTGCATTCTTCAAGGCTTTTTACAGGTAGACACTAGAGTTGATGTCTAATTCACACCAAACCAAAAGCGGCATCCTCCCATTCACCACGTAAATCCAGGACATAACTTTTTCTTCATAAGCCTTCTTACATTCGATTACAGTGTGGGGGTTTATAGAGGCAAAGTACTTGATTTGCTTGTTTGGTGACTGGTTTAAAATAAATCATTTTTATGTGACCAGATTATACACACTGGAACCAGTCCTCTTCGAAACTGAGCCAAAAAATGCAGGCCACCAGCTTGGATTCTTTGTTTACCGGACTGATATAATTTACATCAGGTGTGGCTCGTAGGCCTTCCAATCGTGATTTTTTCTCAGAATTAGCCTGAGAGTTCCAAATCTTGAACACATCTTTGCAGTATGCATCATGTGAAATTTTGAATTTTGTTGAGAACACTTCTTCACTGCCTCTAGGTTCTGTAATTCCACCCACTTTTTGCCAGTGGAGATCTGAGGTTGAATTGAAGCAGCTTGGTGAAACCTCACAATTATATATGAAATACCACAATATTTGGCCCATGATGCAGATGGTTGGGGAAGAATTTTATTCTGAATGCCCTTTGGACCTGCTTGGTGCTCTGGAGCTGTCTGTGTGTGAAGATGATAAACGATAGCTTTCTGAATGGAAAATTTTGTTTGGAATGACGACTGGGGCTGCGTACCTTAGATCATTTTTCAGGATGCCACTTTCTAAATGAAATAATATGAAACGTGAAAATTCATGACACTTTATATAAATGTCTGATTTCTGTGATAGCATAAATACCTTTGTTTCATTACAATAACAATTACATTTTTTTATCAATTATTGTTTTACTATCACAATCTGTAGATCATACTGTAGTAGGCGGCTTAACTTAAAAACTAAAAAAAGATCCAGTTATAACTAAGCAATTGTAATATTAATTTAAATATATATTATATAAAACTAAAAATAAAAAGTAATATAAATCTAGTAGAAAAAGTCGCAAGACAATTTTGTTGTTCCTTTGTTCTAAAGAACAATTAAGCTGAAAGTTAATGAAAGTTTGGGTGTGAAGTGATCTTGTTCGTTAAATATAAAACGCATCTTAGAATTTTTTTTAGAGAACAATTAGCATATTAGAATTATATCCCATGCTGGTCGTCATCATACATTAGTCCTTGGCTATGAGTATACCAGTTACAACTATTCTGAATAATTTTACTTCATTGAGAAGTATGGTATGGTACCAGACCGACAGTTGTACTTCAATATACCATTTTAAAGTGATACGGCGTGGAAAATGTGAAGGAAACAAATATTTGAATGAACACGTGTAGGTCTCAAGCAGGACATACAAACCGAATAAAGAAGAAAACAAAACCATTACCCGGAAATTACCCCACAATAAATCATTACAAGTGCACAAGGTCCTCTAAATAAGGAGGGTCAAGTCCATGTAAGCATATGAGACCAGACTGTCATCTAATTCATTTTTGATGAGCTGATCAATTTTACCCCACTGAATAAGACTGACGAGGCAAGTATTGTTGAAAGACAACGAAACAGCGTTGCATAGCTGTGCATTGATATGTTATATCAGAGCTTCTACGGTAGTCAAGAGAACGATACCAAAACATAAATCCTGTATTTGAATTTCGAACAGTTCTTCCTTTGCGATGACTTTTAAAAAAAGTCAATGAGGAAAGTACAAAAAGTACGGGAGAAAACTCTGCTATAAAAAAAGCATTGCATAAACTAGTATTGACTGTACAGGTAGAGATTACGGCTAAAGGCGATGGAACAGGCACGATCAAGAATGAAGAGGTAATGAATGGGAAGGACGATTTGTTGCAAAAAAAGTGAATTCAAACACCGTGAAGTGTTGAGTTAATAGCTTGACAAAAGTGAGGCATAACACGAAGCTCGAAGTGTAATTTTACCACCACACCAAGGAAGTAAAACTAACAGTCTCATACATCGGTACCCTGAAGTCCATTATCAGAGCAGCGTG
>VCRD01001300.1:6465-53071 GCA_006783055.1 Trinorchestia longiramus
GATGTGTTAACTTCTTGAACTATAACACAACTGCGTACGATGTGTTAACTTCTTGAACTATAACACAACTGCGTACGATGTGTTACATTAGTATTATTAATGTAGTACGAATTACATTTTGATAAATTTAATTTTAGATCAGAATGCAAGGAAACTTTGAACGAATAAAGTAAATATAAATACTCAAAGAAAGTAAATATTGTTTGATGAACTAAATTAAAATTCGCTCATGGAAAAAATGGGTTAGGAAAAATGTAAAAAACTTCCAATAACTTGAAAATCAACGTAAACGTTTGCTAGTATGTCGTGTATAAAACCAGAACAGCTACTGAATTTTCATGCACAAAGAAGCAAAGTCCCTGACTGTATACTAAAATATAATTTTTCCATTCAGACACACTATGTACCTAAATATCCCCATTCAATTCATCAGACTTTTCCATAGATTTTCTATTCGACTGAGGTTAGAAGACAGCCAAGGCCTTACAAGAATAATATGCATTATGAGTCGCCTAATTTTATGTACTTCGTTGTTTGTTTTGGATCGTTGTCTTGGTGAAACCTCCAACGTCGTCCCATCTGTAGCCTTTTGTCAGAGGTAGGTACAAATATTGTTTTCCAAATTTCACAGTATCTCAAGGAGTTCGTTCAATGTGGGCTGGTTGTCTTCGTCACCTCATGAAAACAACTGAAAGGCTGCTGCTGTTTCACCATGTTGTTGTGTTGGGTAAGCGAATTCCTGCTTTCACGCGGAGTTTGGTGCTTACCAACGGGGTTGAAGTAATATCTGATAAATAATTCAAGTTCGTTTCTCCTGTTAGAGAGTCTTCGTAAAATACTAATCGTTCTTGTTAAATATCTCAGACACCAACTTTGATCATAGACTACTGTAAGGACAAATTTTCTTTAAACTGCGAAGGTGTTGGGAACAGTCAAAGCGTCTTATATGGTCTTACATGTAGATATTTTTACACCTTTATAACTATTTATCGTACTCAATATTTGCTTTATCTCAAAGAAACAAAGATCAAAAATGCGAAAATATGGAATAAAATAATATCATGCAAAAAGTAAATTCACGAGAGTACGTGTACAACAAGTTTCCATTGACATTTAAGTAAATTGAACAAAATTCAGAAAAGATGTAAGGCTGTTACAAGGTTATATAATGATATATGTTATATATGATATGGTCAACAATTTATATTGGTGAGGTAACGGTTAGGATAGACTAGCTTCATTAAAAGCAAGTTCTTACTTCTGTACATTCCCTTGGACGTATAAGTGCAGTCGTTTTTCGTCAAGGAAAGTATTTTCTTTCAAGTTCTCCACACGTATGATACAACGCAAGAAAAAATGTAGATTTCAAATGTAGTCTAGAAAACACTTACGCTGATATAAGTCACTAAAGAAGTCTGCAATGTCTCTTGCTATTCACTGCTCATCCATCACAAGTTACCCTGAGGGCGAGGCCATATGTCTTGTACAAGAGGTCTGCCTCGCGAGGTTTCCCTAGGAATCCCTCGGTCTTGGAGTTTTCCAGCAGCTTGGCTGCGATTCCGAGGATCAGGACCCATAAAGAAGTTGTTCACTCGTCAGGAGTACGCAGAAGGTCTGGTAAAATAGCACCACTACGTAGGAACATTGGAGAAATTCAACGGTACTGAGCTCACTGGATTCTAGGACGTAGTCCCCTGCGCCCTGGTAAGTTAAGCAGGCCTAACTTTTGGAGCTAGAAGTTTCTCTACGCAAACCAAGTATTCACATCTTAGTGTAGTCCTACCTACAACGTAACCTGATGAATGATAATGGATAAGGAACAGATAGTTCTAAGTCTTCGAACTGAACACAAATTAATGCTAGGAAATTGGTTGCAATGACATTATGAATGACTTCAAAATAGGCGATCATTGAGAGCGCTGGAAATTAGTGCTCGTGTTCGTGTGAGAGGCGGCGATGCATTGGGAAGAAGAATAAATTGGAGTTGAATTGGCGTTCGAAATACGATACGTTTGCCAGGTAGCTGTGAAAGAGAAGGTAAACACGACGAAATATTGCAAATAGAAATCAGCCTAATTAAGCGCTGTCCAAATTTTTGTCATTAGGACTTTTCTAGATCGCAAAAGCAATATCATAAAATTGAAAAAATTAGAAGCAAATACTATTCAAATTGAAATTTTTTATAAAAATTACTGCACGTAATATTCAATACATATTAAGTAATATGAGAACCTTTATTGGCTCGTAACATAGGGGCTGGTAAGAAGTTTGGGCAATACTAACTTTCAATGTCATAACAGGGCCAGCATGCTAACTTTCAATGTTATAACAGAACCAGCATGCTAACTTTCAATGTCATAACACGACTAAAACAAACAAACAACTTTATTTCCAATCAAGTACACAGTACATAGACATTTAGTACATTGGTTTTTCAAATTCTTAAGGTAAACATTCTTAGAGTAAGGATGATGGTGAGCTCCATGCGACGATCCCGGGATGTGTCCATGGGCGGGGAGTTGAGGGCTTACCGATAAGTTCGAGCTCACGGCGCGAAACGAGAAACAGCTCGTATTCATGGCCGGGTTTCGAATCCGCGGTCTTTCTGCTCGAAGCAGAAACCGGATACCTAACACAGGCCGCAGACCACTCGACCACGGTGGCTGGCATGCTAACTTTCAATATTATAACAGGGCCAGCATGCTAACTTTCAATATTATAACAAGACCAGCATGCTAACTTTCAATATTATAACAGGGCCAGCATGCTAACTTTCAATATTATAACAAGACCAGCATGCTAACTTTCAATATTATAACAGGACCAGCGTGCTAACTTTCAATGTCATAACACGACTAGCATGCTAACTTTCAATATTATAACAGGGCCAGCACGCTAACTTTCAATATTATAACAGGACCAGCATGCTAACTTTCAATGTCATAACAGGACCAGCATGCTAACTTTCAATATTATAACAGGGCCAGCACGCTAACTTTCAATATTATAACAGGACCAGCATGCTAACTTTCAATGTCATAACAGGACCAGCATGCTAACTTTCANAATATTATAACAGGACCAGCATGCTAACTTTCAATGTCATAACACGACTAGCATGCTAACTTTCAATATTATAACAGGGCCAGCATGCTAACTTTCAATATTATAACAGGACCAGCATGCTAACTTTCAATGTCATAACAGGACCAGCATGCTAACTTTCAATATTATAACAGGACCAGCATGCTAACTTTCAATATTATAACATGACTAGCATGTTATAGCAGCAGCCGCATGCCTTTAAATGTTAGAGACGGCATGGCAATGCAAGCAAAAGTCTGTGATGCAGTCAAGCAGACGCTGGACTTGGTGAGCTCAAACAAACGAACTTTCGTTCGTGTCTGCCTGAGGCAACGAGCGTTGACTCAGCCTCACAAGTTGCCTCTGTGAGTGACCTGCTGTATCTGTTCCAAGTATTAAATCAGTTAACCCTTTACGGCATCCCGGATCATAAATAATAAAGCAGAATTTTTGTATATAATTACCAAGTTATTCATCAAACCTGCCTGTACTGCTCCATTGTCGTTATTGATACGTACCCAAGCCGAAGAAATTCAACATTCAAAATTTAATGGCAGGGATTCGTATTTTTTCCTGTAAAATTTGTTTTCCTGTATATTAGATACGAGCATTTAAAGGTTAAAGTTATTAAAATGTTAATTTTTTATTGCTTCTCTCGTATTACTTGCGCACTGGATGTAAGGAAGACGGGAAATTAGCAACGTTGCATGGCTTGCTTAGATTTGAGTTGACCTGCAGTCAAGAGGGCGGGAGTACAAGAGGTAAATCATGTTGTGACTGAACGGCAGACACGCGTCGCTTAATTTCCTGCTGCTGCCGTCAGTCTCAGTTGTTAGTTCTTAATTATTCGCACAGTGCCATCACTTAATGATGGCTGAAATTTTTATTAGTAGTTTTGACACTTCATTTTCCAAAAATTGTATATCAAAGGTTATACGGTAGAAAATATGAGGTTTGTAATTATGTTGAAAAAGTTGTGTAATAATTTTGTTAAACGGATTAAAAGCCGAAAATGAAATTAACATAAGAGAATAATTCGTCAACTGCAAACTTAACTTTTATTTGCTGGGAGTAAGAAAGAAACTAGGCTTAGATAAAACTAACATAATAAGCGGTAGAAGTAAGAAACTTGTTCCCATGTCATGGTAGGCCGTTCCAGCATTAACTTTCATTCCATCACTATGGTATTAAAGCATTCAATAAAGTACTAAGTATACAATAAAGTACTAAAGCATCCAATGTAATACTAAAGCATGCAATGTAGTACTAAAGCATACAATAAACTACTAAGACATGCAATACAGTACTAAAGCTTGCAATGGTATACTAAAGTAAACAATGGTATGCCAAAACATGCAATAAAGCACTAAAGCATACGATACAGTACTAAAGCTTACAATGGTATACTAAACATGCAATAAAGTATTAAAGCATACAATAAACTACTAAAACATGCAATGCAATACTAAAGCATGCAATACAGTACAAAAGCGTGCATTAAGTAAGTCCACACTACACGGGCATTGCAATGCACTCACTACTACGCAGTAGCTGCGGCTGCAGAAGCTTCATGTTCTCACATGCACTGAAGGAATTATGTCATTTACAGCTTTATTATTGAAGCAGCACATTAGCGTCACACACAGGCGATGCGTGACAGTACAATTCCAATACACATTATTCTAATATATTCATGTTCTTAGGAAGAATATTGACGGTTTCATTCTAAAGAATGGAAAATTATTTGATTGGAAACTCATAAATAGATGGTGTTACCATGCAATTTCTTATGAACGCCCCATTGCAGAATAAAACTCGCCAGCGCTCCTGACAGCCAAAATGTTTGGTTACTGAGCTCGTTATCGATCACATCAACAGGACTTGAAACTACAGCCTCCTCCTATTAGGTACGAGCTATGATTCATTCAAAGCCATCCCAGTATAATTCACAAATTATTCATCCCATAATTTCGAGCAAAAATAAATTTACTAGTTGTCATCTATTAAAAATAATGATGATCTACTTCTCCGGGTGATGGAACGTGAAAGAATAAATCTGGGCCTGAAACTGCCCCTGATTATTGGGTGGAGCGTCCCTGCTGTTGCGTGCTGCTTACCTGTGCTGGAATATTCTACCAGCTGCGGACGCACCCAATATTTGACTGGCTGGTGACGAGGTGCTGATGTGTCTCTGGATGCACGAGCAACAAAAGGTCACTCTAACGAAGGCTCCACGGCTTCGAGCGCAGCAACATTAGGCACTACGAATTTTAAGAATATTTGCGTGCCATCGATTGTGTCTGAGCATCAATTCCTTCAGGTTGCTTTTGCACGGTAAATATTTCAAAATGAAAAAGAATATTAAGGTAAAAGCACGAAAATTCAATTGGAAAGCATGCCTCAAAAACAGGCCCATCAAATGAATAATTTAATAAATGGATAGAAAGACGGTAAGAGTGCAACTGGGATGAATGGAACGAATATTAGTTTTTCAAAACACACTAAAATCGTTCCTTGCTACTTGCTTTAAAAATATTTGGTGTTAGAAAACACGTCGTGTTTCATGAATGTTGCGATCTGGTACAAGGCGTAAGTATGTCACAAAAATGATGATATGTTTTGCAGACTCATTCACATATCAAAAACTGCAATATGAAAAATAAACCTGAGTAAATAAGAGGAATTAGCCATGCTATTTTTTGTGGTTCTCCTACCGAAGTGGGTATGAAAATTTCCGAAGGAAATCAATGTAATGTACACTTGCTGATGTGACGCGTTTGTACTTGTACTCTGAGTCTTAAGTTGTATGTTTGTTCTTTATAACGTGTAGTGTAAAGTGAACTACAGCAAACTTTTTTCATGAATTACCTGTATTTTTTTTATTAATTTGTGAGCTACGCTATTTTGTGATTTGTGAGCGAGCTAGCTAGCTTTGGAAGCTAACTTATTTGTGAGCTATCTTCATATTGCATGCTAAACAATTTATTTATTCAAACATTAACTCCTCACCGTAAAAAATAAAATCCAAAATTCAAACCAGAATATTATTGCATTCTATAGAGTCTGTAGGCAGCATTTGAGTCTCTTCAATGACAGAAATGCATGGAGAATGTTTTTTAGAAATTCATTTTGTCGTAAGAACCTGCACACTCAAAGCCACTGTAGAGACGACGTCAGAATTTCCAGCAGCGAGGCCTAATGAAACAAAACTGCTCTACACCACCAGTTGTTATAAATCCAGATCTTATTTTTCCAGGATTTCAAGGAAACCCGCAGAGGTATAATTCCCAATTTAGGGGAGCCTAGTGGAAGCAGGTAATCCTACAGACTGGCGAAAACTATCAGGAAACGAGATTCCGATTCCTCAAAAGTTACTCTAATAGTTTCAGGCGGACGCTACTCCTCTTGGTGGGAACCCCTAGCAAGATTTGCTAAGTCAGGTCACGTAGAGATGCTTCCTCTTGCGTTATTTGACCTCACAATTCCAACGCCCACGACTCAACGCTTGGCTCACCAAAGATACGTAGTGGTTCATTTTGTAAGAACTGCTTTCTTGAAGCTGGCAACGTCGTTAGAACAATTTGGGATCAGGAGTGAATGAAAGTCAATGTGGGGGCGCATATTTGCTGGTCATTCGAAATCGAGGCCTATTGCTTCGGGTCATTAACTTCCAAGAATAGAATAGAATAGAATGAGGCTATAGGAACGAACCTTCTGGCCCATTCTTGGGTCGGATTATCACTTCAATAATTATTCGGTTACCCAAGTCCCATGCCGTAATTCTAGCCGCGTCAACCATGGCAGCAGCGGGATTCGAACCCGGGTCTTCCCGCTCGCAAGCGGATTCGCTCACCAGTCGACCAAGCTGGTGGTATCAGTCGACCAAGCTGGTGGTGAGAGTCGAGATCTGCATGGAAAATGTAGCCTCCGTAGCCTATAAGGGACGATGAAGCTGCATTTTGTAATTATTTTTACCCTTGGAACTATTTCCAAATGGTATTTGGGGAAAATTCATGTGATAAATTTTTCATAAAACTATTATAACCTAACGTGCATTTGAAAGAAAGAGTGGAATCATCGTCAATATTAATTAATTATAAGAAATACCTTTCAGCTGTGAGTTCAAACTTTGAAATTCAGGGATTCAGCAGAAGGGCACATTTTTCGACTAATGATCGAAATGATTATAGCAAAAATCTGTTAACTTTAAGTTCAAGTATTGTTTTGTGCGCAATTTAGACAGGTAATTAGAGGGAGTCATTTTCTGAGCTGCTCACATCAATTATTATTTTGTCCCACGTACAGGTGATCTTAAGTAGCATTTAATAAATCGTAATTACAATTGTTATATTTTTTAGCGTATACTCCATTTCTTCAGTCCGCCCCCTGAAGCACGCCAGCATAACTCTAAACCTAAGCTACACAACCGTTGTGTGAGTTGAAGCACTAAATAACTAATTTCTTACTACTGCATCCGCAACTTGTAGGGTAATGGTGTATTCTGAGCAGTAAAAAGCTCGTTTATTTTCCTTTAACTGTTGGTATGACCTACTTTTGAGTCGTAAAAATTGCGCTCTCACATAAAAGCGGCAAGTTTGTTCTAGCCTCGCACGAGCTGAGCAGCGAACAGCGTCCTCAGGGCTCACAGGACGCAAGAGCTGCGGTGTGCTGAGCTCACATACCTTCAAATAATTCAGTGTGGGGCTTTACAAATGTCTACTGCTGTCTGCCTGAGCATGCAAACTTGCGAGATACTCGCATGTTGGCGTTGGTTTCAGCATTTCATGTTGATTTTAGGGCTCCTTTTCGCTCACAAGATGAGCTGTTGAAGGCTGCTTTATTCGCTCAGAAAATGAGCTGGCAGTTCCGAAATTTCATAAATAAGCGGCTTTGTTGTCAATTATGTTGCTATTTTTGCAACAAGGATCTAATAAAAAATTTAAATCCTGATTCTCTGAGACAGGAAACGCAACCCTGTGTTTTAGAAGTAAGCTGACTAGTAGAATTATTGATCAATGGAAGGACTTCGTTGTGTGATGTGGGAGTATGTGAATAATACGAATCCAATCCAATGCTTCGTACCTTAAGAAAAAAGGAGATCTAACCATTCTTAAATTCAAATGAAAGCAAATCATTTGACAGCCGACGCATTTTTTGTGTTTGCTATCATAATCAGGAACTGACAGAGACTGTAACATAGTCAGGAACTGGCAGAGACTGTTACATAGTCAGGAACTGACAGAGACTGTAACATAGTCAGGAACTGACAGAGACTGTAACATAGTCAGGAACTGACAGAGACTGTAACATAGTCAGGAACTGACAGAGATTGTAACATAGTCAGGAACTGGCAGAGACTGTAACATAGTCAGGAACTGACAGAGACTAACATAGTCAGGAACTGACAGAGACTGTAACATAGTCAGGAACTGACAGAGACTGTAACATAGTCAGGAACTGACCGAGACTGTAACATAGTCAGGAACTGACAGAGACTGTAACATAGGTACTAGCTGATGCAATGAAGTTAAGTATGAGACGAGCTGCAGAAGTTTATCCTTCTGCTTCACAGTTAGCTTCTCTGATTGTTTTGCTCCTCTAGAGGACTTGCAGTTAACTTCTCTAAGCTGTCTTTTATCGAGGCCTTGATGTTGTTCCGATTTGAAGCCATCAACATAGTGACTCGAATATTTTCTCGGTCGGTGACTAAAACTTCAAAAATAACCTGATAGTTTGGTTTCGTTGGTTCAACTGTTCTCAATAAACATACTCCGCAGGAAGGAAGAATCAACTTTCGTATGATTTCTGAAGCAGGAAGCACAACCTAATATTGTTCTCAAATGAAAACACTTCTCTGTAAAGAAAATATTCCTGTATATAAAGCGATAATATGCCGTACAACTCAAGTACAGGGAAATGAAACATTTAGTTAAATATCAATAAACTTCATCAGCTCAGAAATTTTCAGTCAAAGTACGAAGTGTGATCTAAATACTAGATACAAATTTCTTTGAATTATCAGAGTGGACGTCATCAATCTGTCAGCTGCAGGTCAGCAGCGGCAACCAGTTTTATTAAAAGTGATTTCCAAGAGATTTAGGGCGAGATTTTGAAGTTCAGGAGATCGCATATAATTTTTCAAGATACTGAACCTAGCTCATACTTCTTTTTAATTTTCAAACTTCATTTCTATTCCTAAGCCTCAAGCATTCCAATATGAGAGACTCTACAGCCAACTATTGACAACTTTGTAGATGTATGATAGTAATTGCTTTTTATCTTTCATCCTAAAATAAGAGAGTTTTCTCTAAAATAAAAAGGTTAAAACTCCACCCCTTCAAACTTCAAAAATGAGGAAATATTCTACACTCTCATTCAATTCTCACTTATATCATAACACATTTTTCATCAAGTTAAAATATCAATGAAACATATAGCTATCTTCCGTCCCACAAGCAAGTAAAACCACATCGCCTTTACGATCATCTCCTTTAACCACCATTCCCTCATTTCTCTTTCACTGGAAAGCTTTCACTAGAATATAACGCTTCCCTTCTTAAAACACTTAGTTCATTGAAAATACACGAGTTCGTTTGATTTCGTGCCACTTCCATTCAGCGATCTTTTTTCGATAGAATGAACTGGAATGATTATTGAGGTTCACATTAGCTGTCTTCCAGCACTCAAGCACAAGCGAAGTGAATTTGTCTGTCTCCTGTTATTCTGTTCTCATTTGGTGGCTCCCCAGACTTGACAGCCACCAAACTGCCTCAGGGAAAAAGAAACGTCGTAGCGCAGCACTTTACGGATGATGTTATCTATGTCGAAGACCTTGTCCTGCCTTTCCTCGATGCTTTCTAACTTTATAACTCAGTAAGACTTGCGGGCAAGTTCCAGCAATGCATCGAAACATACACACGTCTGTTTGAGAGTCTGAGAACGTGCTTGAAGGTAAAAGAACGTGATGGAAATGTTCACTGTTTGAAATTGTTGCACGTATTCTTGATGTAAGTTGTTGAAGGAACTATCCTCTTAATCAGTATGTAGAGCGAGTGTTCTGTCAAGAAAAACTGCATGCAAATAGTCAGGTATCACAATAGCATAAGATGAGTCGACGCTGCTTCTACTGAACGCTTCCTCGCTAATCACTCAAGGCTTCGAAGCACGTAACAAAAGATCAATGAATGTCAGTTGAAAATACTTGGACGACCGTGTTAACACGTTGACTCCGATTGCCTGATTGGTGTAAAACTTCACTTTGTACGCATAGTCACTAGAAGGATCTGAAAAAATTACAGAACCTAACCTACGTGGTACACATACGTACCACTTCGGAGTCAACGTTTTAAGCTTCAGACACAGGGGTTCCATTCAAGCTCTATTTTACTAATGTGCCAGCCTTCAGTGCCACACAACGTTCAGTAGTAACAGCGACATTATATCCCAAGTGCTGCTTCAAGCTATTTACTTCACTAAAAGAACTCATAAATCATCCTTATCTTAACACGTTGCCTGCGATTGCCTAGCTGGTGCAAATCTTTACTTTGTACACACAGTCACTAGAAAGCCTTGAAAAAATTATAGAACCTAACCTGAGTGACCCACCGGCGGGTCGTATCGCACTCAACGTGTTAATGCGGTTGCACCGTAAAATAATTTTTATTTATTCAATCTGCTGTTTCAACAATAACCCTCAGTTGTGAAGAAAAATCATCAACTTGCGAAGAACAGCAATTCTAGTGCTTCATGAAGCCGGCTCAAGAGTTGTGTAGATCAAATTTTTCTAATCTCAGTGAAGGAAATGACTCTGTTTGATGTGAAAAATAGGACAAATATTTACGTTATGAAGACTTCTTCTGCCCCAAATTACTCCCGCAACGAACAGTTTGAGTCCCATTATAAAATGGTACATCTCTATTTGCAGCGCTTGGTGCAAACATAAACTAAACACAAACTGTCTTTAACATTTTAGTTTTACATAAAGTATTAAGGGGCCAAAATTGAGTTGAAAGCAATTTAATGAAGGTAAAAAATCTTCAGACAAGGATTTGCTAGAGATGTGTATGAGCATTACTGTAACCAATTTTCTTCTCAGATACAAGATGAAAGTCTTTAATGATTGTTTAATTCTATTTAAATTCAAAGAATTATCAGACAAACAGAAAGAGGCCTAGAATTCCTTCACCTCAGTTCGTATAGATAGCATTCGTACCCACATAATGACAAGGCTAAGTTCAGAACTTCAGAGTCTTGGAATGATAAAGCAAACGAGATAACATTTCTACATTTTCAACAACTCATCTTCTGCGCCACTCTTTTCTAGGAAGTTTTTTTCAAAATCAGTACACAGAACAGAAGTTTTCCTGGAGCAATTCAGTTATATTCGTTTTCGTCAGACCTGCCTTCTTGAGTACTAAGTGATTCGAACTTATGTTCGTTTGGCTTGTTTCAAGCATGATTCAATTTTGGTGGTATAACTGGTACAAATAAATACTTTCTAAGTGTTTTCCTTTGTGAAAAAATGGCATCTCTCACCTTATTTTAAGTGTTTGAGAAAAAGAAGTTTCACACATATTCAATTGATTATAAATTCTTTTGATTGGGTCAAACAAAGGCTAAATGGAACGAGAGTGAAGGAATAGGACCAAAAATAAAAATTTCTATTGGATACTCAATGTATTTGAGTCTGTCCGACACAGGGTTCATTTAAGAACAAACTTGAATAAATAGTAATACAAGAAAGCCATTACATCCTTCTTCTTTAACTATCAAACATAACATCAGCTTCAGTTTTTCAATAATGATGGAACCTGTGATATAGAATTGACGACAGATTTCACAATGTTTGATGGAAGTGAGCCGTGTCCGCTACGGATCACACCTCACATGTTCGTGTCTGCAGTACGCTGAAAGCCAAGAAAATAGCTAGGGTGTCAGTAATGGATGACGCCTGTGATGTTACACAGTAGTGCTAATTATGCAGGAGCCGTGTTATCACTTCAAAGAGGTGCTGAGGAGCACGAATACAGTCAATGACTGGACCACCGCTCGTATGCGATGCTATCAACACTTGAATTAGTGTACTACCTCTGCTAGTCAAGGGCTCAGTGAGTATCTAGTTGAGTTTAACCAATAAATAGATTATGTTTCTTAAGTCTCATAAATTATAGGGAACATATTCGGCTCTCGCGAGTCAGTTAATAAATAAGTAAATTAGTTTATGAAGAAGTTGGCCATCACATACTAAATAGATCAATCACTTTAAATACTACACATGAGCAATTACACGTTTATATTTCAGCACGTTTAGTCATTTTTTACCCTTATCTACAGTTTGAGAATAAACGTATGATAAACGTATAAACGTATAAACGTAATAAACGCAATGATATTTTGAGACAAGATCTGCCTCACTTTTACCGGGTTTGTTCTGCCTCCCTTTGGCAAAGAATGAAAGGCAGACTTTGGATGACACATCACAAGGCTGAGGCTCCAGCTTAGTGATCTCTTGCAGTGGATATGAAGATGTAATATTTAGAGTGAGGAAAGAAGGAGGATTATTGACTCACTGGTAAAGTACGCCTGCGGCAACAACCTCGTACACAACTCGTTTCATAACAGAAATGACAGGAAGACTTAAAAAGACCAACCAGCACCATCAAATAAATGACGCAAAATCATGGCTGTCACCATCAAGTTTGCGGGGCGAGAAGTCTTCTAGCTATGCAGATCAGCAGACTCAACGTGGATTTCTCCAGAAATGGCGGACATAGAAAAAGGCAGAAGCCCTAAAGCTGTCAGAAAATTATCATCGCATAACTGGTCCTTGTTGCATGCATTGGGGCTCACTTCTTGCACAGAGGAGAAAAAAACGAAAAGCTGTAGCATTGAAAATTCTTCACAATTTAAGTTAAGAACATTGTTTTAAAATATAGACACAAGTCAACGTCAGTGCATCCCCTAATTTTCTGTCTCATCAACCGTAAACAAAAATTCCAAGTAAACCCCAGAGTTTCATGAATACCTTCCGTCAAGAAAAACCTGCTAGTCAGACTAAATTCATTCATATTCATAATGAACCTTACTCCGACTGATATTCTCGTAGAGTTAACATTCTAAAGCGGGTTCTCTCAACTCTTTTTTGCTGAGACGTGACTGAGCTTTCTTGGTTCGCAGTAAGCGGCAGCTTCTCATCAAAGAGTGTCTATAGAAATCCCCTCAGACGGAAAAGATTTCTCCGAACTATTTCCCTTCGACGTGTCGTTGAAAATGCGTTCAAAGGCTTGCAGAAGCAGACAGGCGGGTTGGATTTGCATAATTAACTAAAGACGTAAGTCTACTTTTTCTGCAAGAAACGACTTGGAGTTGCTCATATGAAATCCTCGTCGAGCTCTCACTGGCGTGCGCTGGCACGCCTGCTAAAGAAATATTGGACGATGTATCCTCGAGGTAACATAGCGATGAAGCTGTTACAGATTTTCTCTAATATTCTATAAATATTTTGCACTAAGGTTAAGGAAATAGAATGCAAAATAAATCTTCTAAATTCTTATGTATATGTAGGTTAAAGTATTATTCAGTTTTTCATCGTCATGCAAGTGTAAATCATGCGAACAAAATTTTTGTAGAAAAGGTGAAATATTCTTTCGAAGTGAGCCTGATTCTCTAATGACACTTAATGCATCATGGATTAAATTATGTTCAAGATAATGTAAGTAATTTTTTCGGTTTTCATGTTGAGCTGTCAACTTCGTTGTAGAATAGAACTCAATCTTTATTAAATCGTAATTAACTATAACGTTTCATTTAACATTGCAACTGAAGTAACTGCACAAGACAGAAACTTCGAAAAAAATGAAACGAATTGTTTTTCTTTTGTTCAACATGTTTTATTCAAATAAATTCAAGTCAGGACTTTTTCCTGCCAGAGACGAGAAAAACAGCTAAATAAATTAGCGAAAATATATTGTCTTTCCGTATTGGACCATTTAATTTTATCTTATTTCTACGAGAAAGTTTCACATCATCTTGGAATGTGTTTCTTTCCAGTACTACACTTAGTGAAAGACAATTGGAAACTGCAACAAATGTTAGTGAACCAGACATGGACAAACTCGATTAACAGACCGCAGGATAATCCAGTGAGGAACTGCTGGTTTCATTTGTGTGTTGTCTGCAAATTAATGCTAGTTCTATTGCCTGGTCAGAGCAGAGGCCAGTTGATCTGAGTGTTTCAGTGTTGTTGTTGTTGTTGTTGTTGTTGTTGTGTGTACAGTTCAAGTGTGAAAGGTTCGTTTCTGTATCGTGTTGTGCGACACGATACAAAAACTAGCTTTCTGCTGCTTGCTAAAAGTCCAGCGATTGGTATTGTTTTTCTAGGGGGTTGAATCATCACAGCAGCACTGTCCAATTGTCGTGTTGTCGGCACAGCACTGTCTCTGTCCAACAAATCCAATGAACTTAACTCGAGTGCAGCGCGAGCAGATCTCTTCGGAATGTACACAAGAGAAGCCAGGTTTTCTTTAGAGAAAGCTTAGGAATTTCGAAAGAATTATCGAACGAATCTAGAGAAGATACCGTTGCAAGGTTATTGGTGACTGTTTGAACGATACTACAATATTATATCATAGGAAACTAAGCACATAAATAGCTGAGTTTGGATCTCATAGCTTCAAAAACAAGTTTGGATTCACTTGTGTGTTGCTGTTTAGTCCTGTTTAAAGCCTATTTTATGCAGCTATGAGGAAGAACAGGAATGCATTTCTTCAGATTTATTGTTTACTGAGAAGTTCGAGAGCTCAATCTCATTGTTTATTTTGGAATGAAAATGTGTGCCAAAATGTATTGCATTTCATGACTCTTCAATATTCAAGATGATTCTTTGAAACGTCTCTTATTCTCAATACAAAGGGAAATTGCGACAATTACTTTTGTTCCCATTCAAATCCCAACGCTACAAGATAGATGAAGAAATTTGAAACCTCCAATTTTAAACTCTTAATTATTTTTATGCATTATACCATAAAAAATTTAAGACTTTAATATATTTATATCAGTAATGTTAGGCTAAGCCAAGTTCATAAAAGCTTACTTACGTGTCCAAATTTTCGATTCCATTCTTCAAAAAGTTTCAGTACACAAACCTTGAAGGATGATTCTTCGTGAGGCATGACTTCACATATATATCAGACATACTGATATCATTAATTAGGCTGTTTATTTGAAGCACAAGTGCAACTCCAGTTAGCTTGCGATAAAGGCACATTTCACGCTTAAAATTACGCTGCATTTCCACATGCAATGGAAAATTCAAGCACTGCTTCTGTGGAAGCAACGTCCGTCACTCAGGCCGACCGAAGATCTTGCAATTCTCTCCAGAGTTTGAACTCTCGTGCCTTTGTAGTAAAAAGAGTAGTTTAGCTTTCAGACAAATGAACCTCAATGACTGAAGCTATCAAAGACAGTCATTGTTCCCATTAGACTTTGTTTCGTATTAGGTGCATTTTGGAAGTGATTTTACGTTTTGTTAGATCAGCATAAATGGTAATAATTTATACATGTCTGCTTGTCCTCCAGGTCTGTGAATTATATGTAGAGCTTCTCTTCAACGCTCTGGACACGAGGCTGTGCGACCAATTCCTGATCAGCGTCACATGAGCGACTTCCATGCAAATGTGGCTTGCCTATTCAAATTAAATTTTATTTGTATCCACGTTGATTTGCTTGTTGCAGAGCAATGAATATCAAGCCCCGTGTCCAGTGTATTTGCAATTATTTCATTACTAGTTATGACGACAGAAAAATAACGTGAGGAAAATATTTATCCGGTGATATAGAAGATGAACGATGTGTTAGTAATCTTTGACTCATGAAATTTTTGTTAGCTGAAGAAATGAAGGTTGTTTAAAATAACTGGAGTTCCCATACCTAAAGTTACCCCCTCAATCTGGAGTACAGAATTGTTGCATCTCAATCGTTACTTTTAACAAGTAAGATCAGTCACTTTCCCTACTAAATATAAAATAAATTTAATAAATAATTTCCACTCTGTGCTCCTAAGAATGCACTCAAAAATAGGTGATAAAGTTGATGAGCATGCTGTCACCAATTAATATTCTAGATAGACCAATTAATATTATAGAGTAGTATTGTACAATATTAGATTGATTCACACCATGCAATCTCTTAGATTTAGATGATTTAATTACAATTCTTACGGTTCCCATTTCTCATATGCACCGAAACAACTGTTAATCTTCTGAGAAAGAATAATAAGCTGATTTTATAAACACAGAAAAACTTTTCACCTCACTGGATAATGTCCCTTCTCACATACCAGATGGAGTGAAAAAAGAGGTCTGTCGTCGACAACTTTTTGGACGGCTCTAAAAAATACAACAACCAAACGGAGTGAATGCTATTTATACCTTTAATTTTGAAAAAAAATTATCAGAAGAATATTGAAGCTTGATATTTTTGTTGATTCTCTGAGCTAGTAATCGTCTGTGGTTCATCCAACTAAACATTGACGTTTATAGAGTCATTCTTAATATAACTAAAATTCTTTCTTTTTTCATCACGCTTGAAGTAAATTCCAGTGGTGTGTGATCTCTGCTTTTTTTATTGAAATAAGAACTTTTACAATCGTTATATCTTGAAATTCTCTCATGTTATAGGAAAAGTTGAATTTCGTTACCACGAGCAATTTCACGAGCTGCAGTAGTAAAACAAACAACACAAAATTGTATTCACTAGAAAAGCATGCAAATTTAACCCAAACGAAGGCAGGGGAGAAGGAAGCCTTTTCCCACAAGACCAAGGAAACATGCGGTTGATGAAAGAAGTTCTACTGAAAAAGTGGCTTCTAAGTTCTCCCACTCAGAAGTTGTTGCACTCATATTAATACAGATACTTTTTAAATTTTCGCCCCACCATCAAGTAATTTGTATAAGGGGTCCTGCGGCGCAGTGGCTAGCCCTTAGGACCGTGTGCAAATAATTAATGGCATATTCAGGTAACTCCACAACTCTCAGATAAACAAGACAGAATTGGGAAACTCACTTTGCATACAAGATTTCTTCTTCAACTACTAATCAACTAGAACACTGTAAAATATCTACGGATTATTAATAATGCAGTCGTACTTGCAGTTTTGTTGGTAACACTAACAAGCTGGTATAGCTCAGGTTTGTGGTTTCACATCATATCTGTTGTTGTTGGTGTGTTGTCGTCGGCTTTGGATGCTCTGCAGCGCATCTATGCTGAAAAGAACTACATTTTGTGAGTCTATTACCATTGCTGGAAGGTGTGTGTAGTTCTGATTTATTGACGGACTTCAGCGAGGTACGATTTCAGCATTCTTTAGCAATGAAAGGCAGTCAATTGTATTATAAACGCTGAAATAATTGCGCAAGTTCTTTGCTGGAAAAAGAAGCCGGTCGTTTATACAGACGATAATAAAAACGACATTAGTCACGCACTTGACATGGTTTTATGGGTGTACATTGATGAATGGATCGTCTCGACACTAAGAGCAGAAAAATACTTGTTTGCTAGTTAAGGTTCATTGATTAATTTTAGACCAAGAGGAGAAAGAAATGATTGATAAATTCTTGGCTAGTAGATCCCTCATAAATAATAGAAGGCGAGAGTCAAATGTAAGAAGACATAGAAGCAGTACAAAAACAAGTAGATAGCTACAAAGTGACTATTGTCGGTGCTATGTAAATTTTGAGATCAATCATATTTATAATGGCAGTGAGTATATATAATTATTTACTATCTCCTAAATTGAGAATAATGGTACTGAAATAATTTATTAAAATATTGTCAAAATGCATCGTTGTCATACTATGTATAATTTTCATCACAGAATTTTAAACATCAATAAGCATTCCATACGTCTATTCGGGTTAAAACTAACCATTATCAATTAAACAAGATCCATGACATTTGTATCGCTCCCACAAAGCGCTCAGTTGAAAAGCATGCATTCTGCTTCAAAAATGTATGTATGGAATATTAATTGCGTGCCGTTATTTAAGTCGAGCATAAAATGCGTCGGAAACCTAGCAATCGCTCTTATATTTGACCGACGCTCCATGTCGTTTTCTTTTCATTATGTTTCCAGGCGGAAAAAATCACGAGAATCAAGACTGGACGTGCGAGCAAGAGAGCAGTTATGCTCGACGAGCAGCGACATGCACGGCCATCAGGCAAACTTGGTAGCGTGGCCTACGCACCCACATGGCAACAAGAGAAATACTAATAGAATACGACAACAAAAACGATCGGATTGGTCCATTCTTGTGTGGTCATTAAACTCAATGCCGTCTAAATGTATGGTATCAACTATTTACAGACGCCGTAATCACGCACACACACTTCAACCACGTACACGTATCTTAATCATACTCACGTACCTCAACCACGTACGTACATTTCAATAACGCACAAGCATCTTAACCACGTACACACGGCTCAATCATACTCACGCACCTCAACCACGCACATGCACCTCAACCACGCACACGCACCTCAACACGCACACGCACCTCAACCACGCACACGCACCTCAACCACGCACACGCACCTCAATCATACTAACACCCTTCAATCACATACACGCACATCAACCACGCACGTGCACCTCAACCACGCACGTGCAACTCGACCACGCACACGCACCTCAATCATACTAACACCCTTCAATCACATACAGGTATTAAAAGTACTAAGAGCATAGAAGGATAGAAAGAGGGCGGCCAGTAATGGAAAGTCAACAGAGAACTGTCAACTTCCCCCTAGGGCTTCACAGGCGTTTTCACAACGGACTTAACTCTGCATCATAAAGCAACTCTGTTTATCACAGCAAGGAAAATGAATACGAGACTTATTTCATGCAAATATTAATAAATGGGTACGATATTTCTTTCATGCAAATACTGAGTAGCTTTGAAGTTTATACGTGCAACCACAGGATTCTAAAACACCGCTTCGGAATCAAAATTGTTCATTTATAACAAGCTCAAATTTATTCCTTCAGTTCAGTACTTTAATAAAAAACTGTAAAACTAAGGGTTTTATTGTGTGTCTTTATTATAAAATCAAATTAAGTCCTGAATGATAGTATCTATATAACTATGATGGAAATGGTTGCAGTGGAGCATCTTTTGCAATATTCCTGAAAATACGATGTCTCTGAAAAGAACAGAAAGTCAAAGGTTCTGTAATACATGCAGAGGCCCGAGGCCCACCAACCAAAAACAGTTTTGGTATCTTTAAAGCATCATGTAACGAGAACGATTAATAATTTGTTAATAGTAACGCTGTAATTAAAATTGCCGCTTATCAAATTTCATTATTACTACCATTATTTGTGTCAGTAATGATATTACACGGAATAAAACTATTACTTTTATTATTTGGCATAGAAAAAACAGTTTAACGAAGGTGAGGTTGCCTGGTGAGGAGCGAAATCTAGACAAGTCTTCAACATTTCGTAGAGATTTAGAGCGCAATAACCAGCACTCGTAACTGTTAACGAGCGTCATATAACAGTTCATTTTCAAATGCAGAATATTCTGCACAAAAACTTAATCTTCAGCAACTTGAGAGCGGAAGTTTTGCGTTACTAAAAACATTATCAGTTGGTTGTTGACAACAAGGTCGTAATATGAGATAATGTGCCTACTATTGCAGTTTATACAATAGTGGGCAATGTAAGTGAACACATATGTACATTATTTTATGATGAATTTAAACTTGAATAATTATTATTGTATAAAACGAAGAGAATTGAAGTCAGAGCTGTTGAATAGAACATAGCTTGAAGTGCGAACACTGCAGCACCTCCTGTAGCGAATAAAACATTTTATGCCCACACGACGGCATGCACACAAGACCAGAATCTCTGCTTGCTTGAGCCCTCAGGGATTGGTATTGCTGAATTCATATTCTATCAATAGAAATGCCTGGAAGCTTACGCTTTTTTCACATCGGTTTCGACAGCTGTGCAATTGGAGCAGATCTTCCAAAAGACACAATTCGTTTCGCTCAACCGGAGCGTAGGTAGGTAGCTTCCTCAATAACTGTTCCTCGATCGAAACAGACAAAAAAATTATAGTCTTAGGCTTGAAATGCATTGGACATTGCAAAACAATTCCTTCATATTTACGTAATCTGATACAAAAAGTTATACGCAAAATTGAATTAAAACTGGTGTGCAGGTGTGCCTAGAAAATGTCACACCCCAGCCATGCAAAATTGAAATAATATTTTTCGAAAGTGGAACTTGTACTTGAATGTTGCAGTCAGCACTGACAACGACGTGCCTGTCTGCATCAAGATGATGCGCCATCTATGAATCCGGAAGAAGTAATTATTCTTTTTAAAAATTGCCGGACAAGTTTCCCAGGAAAATCAAACTTTGATATCCAGTTCTCTGCATCTGGCATCTTATTTAAGAGGAAAAAATTGAAATGCATATTTCTGAGTTTGTTCCTCAAATCGCTTTCAAGTCTCTGATCGAATATGGAATAATATTTTGCCTCATTTCATAATATCTACATTTTCATAATAGAATGCCGTTCAAGCGAGATTTAAGGCATTGAAGCTTATTGCATCATTAGGCTCGAAAACACACGAAGCGTTTCTGAAGTGACAAAAGAACGCTTGAGTACAGGGTTTTGGAGTCAGAGTCCAGCAAAAAAGCCGGAGTCGGAGTTCAACTTTTTAAAAATTCAGGAGCCCGAGTCGATTTTGGGTGGAAATTACTGTTAAAAAGTCAAAGTTGGAATTGGACTTTCCAAATATTCCAAAGTCGGAGTCGAATGGAAGAACTTGGAACTGCAGAGCCGTGCTCTAGCATCAATCGATCAGCTGTACGTGACTCACAACAGCAGAGACAATGCAGGCGCCAAAGTCACGGCATTTGAAGATCAGCTACTGAAGAACATCACTGTACTCACAATTTTGCCGCTCTGCTTACTCAAATAAGGCTGCTTTGTCTCACTCTCTCTGCAACATATTTACACAGTAGCTGTAAACTTGCATCTAATCTCGTCAGAAAAAAAATGGTAGCTGATGGAGCTGCTGGCGAGAAAACTTTTGAGCTAATTTAGTTTTTTAGCTTCTTTTTTCCGTAAAGATTTGGATGAATTTGTTAGATTGTTCTACAGTGAGCGACAAGCTGTGCCCTGTTTTTTTACTAGCGCTGGGTGTAACGTGGGTACGAAAATATAGCTTTGTAAATTGACTGCATCCATTATTCAATTTCCTTGTTCAAGGAATATATTTGTCCTGTGTATTATCTGCTACGGAAAGTGTATCGCTTCTTGAGAAACACTCGCAAAACATAAACAAATATTACTGGCATTAAATTAATTCATGAAAATTTCTGAATGAGATAGTGATTTTAGAAAAGGACATAATTTCCTTTTTATTTCAATTCACTTGAAAGCAATGCAGGAACAATATATTTTGTATTTACGGACGTACACATCATCGAAGCAAAAGTTTTAAGATGATTTTCTATTTTAGGGAGCCAATAGGTTCAAAATCTACTCTTTCTCATGTAGACGATTTTTAAGAGCAGAAGTTGGTAAAGACTTCAGTTCTTCCACTTGCTTTTCGATACAACTCTAATAATGGTGATGGGAACATAAAAGTAGGTAATGATTTAATGTCTATTGACAGTTTGCTAAATAAAGAAGGCTGACGTTTCAAGACTCTTTTCTCACTCATGGAATGCAAACACAGGCAGCTACATAGTTCTGCCAGTTGTGCGGTAAATTGGCCATCGCCCAACGTGTGGAACGTCCATTCTTCATGTCAAAGTAGCGTGCTGCTGCGGCAGTGCAGAGCTGACAAATATTAGCTAGGGAATTATGGCAGCCACGATAATGTTCTTCTTCACGAGGGAAGCTTTCGCTGAGACCTTCGGAAATGCATGACGTGGGCCCTATTGTGAGCACAATCTGTGAACATCATCGCGTCAGACTTGACAAGCGCACAAAAGTTTGGTGGCTGTAGAAAGCAAACATCATGTCAGTGTGTCATTCCTGTGCTTGAATGAGCATTGCCTGCCTTCTAACATCCAACTATCAGCGTTGTATATCATAATGATGCTGCTTTCCAAACACGGGTGGGAAATTGGTGCGTGAAATTCCACCCTCAAGATTTTTTCCTGCAGGAATGGTATGTATATATCTTGAATTCTAATGTTTTGTCCTATTTTTATAATAAGAAAGACAGTACACACTAGCGACCATGGACAATATATTTGTGATCACAAAGAATAAACAAGATACCGAATAAAATGAACCGTGAAGTAGTAGTGACAATTGCAGTTTATTTATTAAGTTATACATATTTCAGTGACGAGGAAGGCAATGTAACTCACGAGACTGAAACATATACCGCGTACGTACATAAAAACCAAGCGTTAAACTCATAATTATGAAATAGTGCAGGAATCACACTAAACAGCCACGGCTATGCGCTTTGTACAACAGAAAACATTTTACATACAAAAATAAATTCTTAGCCGGTTATCCTACTTTGACTCAAAATACTAGCAGTAAATTCTGTATAATAGATACTGGAAATTAAAATTTGAGCGCCTGTATTATTTCCAGCATGTCATCATAGACAATTGCAAGTATCTATAGAAGTCAACTCTGCACTCGACTACAGCATCACACTAAACTTCGCGTCTGCAAATTAAGGAAATTAAAATGCAGCTCTCTTATACCTGTTTGAAATTTAAATTTCCGGTCACGAATGCTGCAAGTAAAAATTTCTGAGTCAAGCAAAGATGATTTCAATTTGCCTTATAGACTCCTCCTTCATCCTTGATAAAAAAGAATTAGGTGCGCAAAAATATTTCATCAATCATTCTCACACCTCGTGTCTCCAAAATATTTTGAAATAAGAGCTGATCGGCGATCAAAAAAAGTCCTCACTAGAAAGCTCAAGAAATGTTTTTAGTTTTTCCAGACATTTCGGGGACAATCTCGCTGCCCGGGGCTCAGACTGGGCGTCGTAATTGTAATCCTGATCTTTCAGGGATCACCGCAGGATTTTGCAAAGATTTTTGGATCTGATCTGCGAATGTGTCGAGCTTTAGCAATGGCGACCCTGACCAGGAGAGGGCAGAGTGTGGGACAGAACTGGCGCTCATGGAGGAAAAATGCTAAATAAAATACGATGCGTACGTGTGTTCTTCATCAAAACATGACTCGATTTTTTTCTGCACGAACATCTCTTCAAGTGTCCTATAATTTATTCAGCTAAAGCATATTGCGAAAAAAAATTTCTACTGGATATCTACGTATGAGAGGAGGTTTACAGAAACAATGTTTCAAGTTTGATCTGGATCAGAACACAGGATGTCAAGGGAACGCTGCCAATGAAGCGCTAAGACCAGATTTCTGCTAGTGGAGAGACAAGGGAGTTTTATAAATCTGATACGAAACTCTGCAACTCAGATACTGACTCTTGTAATTCTGATGTGACATTCTGCAACCTAGATGTAAAGTTCTGTCACCCTGACATAAAATTATTTTCTACCCAGAACAAAGGTTCTGATAACTTCATAGGACATTCTGTTACTCTTATATGACATTCTGTTAATTTCATATGACATTCTGTTACTCTCATATGACATTCTTTTACTCCCAAATGACATTCTGTTAATTTCATACGACATTCTGTTACTCTCATATGACATTCTGTTACCTTCATATAACATTCTATTACCTTCATACCACATTCTGTTACCTTCATAAGATATTCTGTTACCTTCATAAGATATTCTGTTACCTTCATATGACATTCTATTACCTTCATACCACATTCTGTTACCTTCATACGAAATTCTGTTACCTTCATAAGATATTCTGTTACCTTCATATGACATTCTATTACCTTCATACCACATTCTGTTACCTTCATACCACATTCTGTTACCTTCATATGACATTCTATTACCTTCATACCACATTCTGTTACCTTCATATGACATTCTAATACCTTCATACCACATTCTGTCACCTTCATAAGATATTCTGTTACCCTGATACGACATTCTGTTACCCTGATACGACATTCTGTTCGCCTGATTTCATATTCTTAACACGATTAATATCAAGTGTCGTTGATGTAATTATTCCATGCGGCTCATCAGCTTTTAGTGAAAACTATAAATGTGGGCATTGCAAACTTTTTTCAATCATATTCTATAGGAAGTAGCAGTAGATGGTTATACGGTATCAAAAAAGTAATATATTCATTGGAAAATGAGGTATTCCGTGGGTTACACTTCAACAATTTTTTGAGCTCCACTGAATTCTTTCTTAAAATACATTAAATGATATTTCACTCAAATGAACTAAGTAAGTAAACACTCACTGACAAGTCTGATGTCAACTAACAGAATTCACGTAAGTCGAATATATTTGTACATACATCTCGAGATATTCATATAAAATACATGCCTTAAACACAGAATCTATAGTTAATATTCAAAAGTGTTATTGTTTGAACGATTAACTTGATCCATTACAGACGACGAATATCTGTGAAAGTTAGGAAGAAATTAAAATTTATAAAGAACAAGTTCCATTGTTGTATCCCTCAGCAGCGTTGGACAACTAAGAGAAAATACATGCAAAAAACTTAGATAGTCTTGCAAACAATGAAGATTACTTCAGTGGCTGCCCATGAGTGCCTCTAAATGCGCAGCAGTTGACCTCAGCAAAATGGCCTTCAGGGCCAAGTCTACAGCAGAGCCCAATTTGGCCTCTGGGTATTTCTGCTCAGGAATGAGGTCGGCGGCGGCCATTCCAGAGGTGTTATAAATGCATTCATTAGATAATTTTGCGAGCAGCCAGTTATTTGGTCTCTAAAACAAAAGAATTTTTACCTGCCCTCCTTTTGGAGTAGAAGTGGATGCCAAAAGTCACAATTATTTTGCAGAGCAGCAATCGCACCTGGCACGATCAGACGACGTTGAGCTGAAGTCCAGCTTCCTACTCTGTCTGTTATTGTGGTTTGTTCTATTTATTAGCCTTTTTAAGATACCTACCCGCGCTTCTCCATAAATGTCTTCTTATAAATATGTTCTCGCAGGGCAGATATCTAGTCTGTGAACCATGAAGTTTAGACCGTAAGGGGGTCGTAGTACTAAAATCGCTTTTCTTATCAACTTTAACAGCTCAAAAAAGAATGCGTCATTCCAAATTCTCAAGAATGCCATGATGGTAAAGGCCTTCAAATGAGAATTTAAAACCGAGGTTGGGCAGGTAAGAAAGTATCCTCAACCCAGTGTTCTCGTTAACTTTATGAACAAAATTCACAACAAAACCAATAAAGTATAACAAACTGCTTTGCCCTGGCGGTGGACAATGTTTCCAATTTGTACGAGTATGTCTTGATTGCTAATGGAAATATGACGTCTGTCTAAAAAGTATCTAAACATTAGTCGGGAAAAATATATTAGGAGTACTTAAATGACGGCACTGAGACTCTGTTCCCCTTTAACGTAGGCCCCTTGAGCCTCTACACACTGAACTCACCGTTCCTTCCACTACCGGAAATATTTCTTGAAGGTTTCTTTTGGAATGGTGTTCAACTCTGCCATTGTGTCTTGCATTATCTCTTCTCGACTTTCAAAACAGGATCCTTTCAATTGCATCTTCCATGGTGCGTTTCCGTCTGGAATTTTGTGTTTCATCGTAAAAGTCTGTATAAGGTGCGATGTTCCAACAACGGAAGCTTAGGCACAAATTTCGCAATCATTCTGCGTAGGTTCAAATCATCATGCAAAATTGCATCTGCAGAATTTTTACTGATCCTAACTTCTTCAGCAATCTCTCGTACGGTTTAACCATTAGATCATATCATCAAATTTTCCACCTTCTCAACAACTGCTGTATTCCGAGCGTTTTGTGGCCTCCTAAGGCACTGGTCGCCCTCCACAGAGGCGGAGCCACTTTTGAATCGGTTGAACCATTCATTAATGTACGTTGCTCCATACAATTGTCTCCACAGACCAGCTGAATTTTAAAAATTGTTTACTTCTAAAAATCACTAAGCTTTCAACAAAAGTTGTTGCAGCGTGTCTGCTCAACTCGTTCAACCATCTTGAGAAAAATTCAAATTCGACTTGGTGGTCAAGCAGGCAACGACTAGCTTACTGAAACGTGGATAAAAAATTCAAGAATGCACATTAAGCTGCCTCCTTCCTCTGTGGACGGTGACTCCGCTTTAACATCATTACTGCTTGCAGGAAAATTGAAGGTCGGATACTTCTAAGACAGTCTTCGTACATGTCCATAAAAACAAACTTTAAATGTGATGCTGAAATATATACGGAAATATAAAAAGATACAGGTATATTTGAACATGAAAAGCAAGTGCTAATAGTAAACTAAGGAGGCACGAGAAATCCAACTAGACATCAGAGTTCGGTCTGCATAAGCCCTGATGTGAGAGCAGACGAACAACTGAGCATTATAACCCAGCAATTTGCTGTACTTATGTGTCATGAACATAAACAGCATCTCGGCAAGAACTTTTGAAGAATAGGACTGTGTCCCGGCATTTTGAGAGACTGAGAAGTTGTGAGCAGACTGCTAAACGAGTAATTAGCCCGCTGGCTGACCGTGCTGCAGACTGTCTTATTCTGGCACAAATGAGGCGTTTCTTGTCTCGGCTTGTCTCAGTGAGACAGTCTCACGCGGAGACAAGCATCTCAGCAACGTACAAGCAAAGCGCCTATGTGTTGGCATGCAAATATCGCTCATGTCGTTCATCATCTCTGGTCTATGAAATGAAAAAGCCTCAGAGTTTTGATAGAGGTTTATTCCCTTTTACGTTGGTTCTTCTTTTCACCCTACGTGTCAGATTTCCCTGAACTCCATCAATTAGCAGTACAATAGTAGTGGTTTTGATGGATGATTTGTGTGTGAATAATTTATTACTTTTTCTGCAGTTATTCTTAAAGAGATTGAGTCATAATAATAGAGTGCCCACATTCCCAACGTTCGCCCTGCAAGATAACTTCTTAGATCACAGCATTCGGTGAATCGTCTTACCTATTGTAATCAGGGTGCACTGAACCTGACTATTTTAAGAATCATATTCATATGTACATTATTTCATTTCATATACGTACACAAAATGTATTACAATTTTAAAGATTGATTTCAAACATTGTCAGTTTATTGAATGTCAAATAACTTGATTATATCACTTGAATCCATTTGAATATTTGTTCATTTTGTAGACGTTAAATTAACGGTTATAAAAGAGAGGCTTTATAACCAGTAATTTATAATCAATATTTTCACGGCTATAATGATCAGAATTGATCAGAGACATAGTGAGTTTGTTTAATGTACTTTAGTCACTGGATTTCATTAGCTGTGTTGTTAAGAACTTTATTCGCCTATGAACACTTCTCGATGCAGCTTTCATTAATCCTCTGGAAAAACAACTGCGAAAGAATCTTACACAGTTTTACGCAGGATGTTAACAAGACTTGCTTTACGATTAGTAAGACGTGTCATCCGTCAGTGAAGAAACTGATAAAGAAGCGGCTGTTGTTGTGTGACGGATCCTTATCAGCATAATTGGCTTCGGACGAGCACACTGTTCTCTAGAATGTCAGTCGACCAAGTAGGCGGCAACTTTAACGTATCATCCACTGCTGTTAATGATAAACAAATTTGTCAGAAGTACAAGGACTCTCTGTTCATTTTCTTTGACTACAAAGATTAGTGCACCCTAGTAATCAGTGGTTAATTATCTAGCGATCAACAACTGGAGAATGCATCAATAGCAGCTTCATAATGAAGACTCCTGAGTAGTTCATTTCGCATCAGAGATAGAGAGAAGATTCAGTCGACAGTTAAGATATAGTGTGTGAGTGCAGGTAATAAATACACTTCAAAGGCCGTTCACAACTATACTACAAGGTGATTAACAGATTATCATTGCTACCAAACAATGAACAAAGGTTGATTCTAGAGGGAATGATAAACAAGTACGAGCAGCGTATGGAAGCGAACATGAACACTAGGTGGTCGCTGGTCATTGGTCAGAAAAATGGTAGAATAGAATGAGGCTATAGGAACGAACCTTCGGGCCCATTCTTGGGTTGGATAATTACTTCGATAATTATTCGGTTGTTTACCCAAGTCCCATGCCGTATTTCTAGCCGCGTCAACCATGTCGGCAGCGGGATTCGAACCCGGGTCTTTCCGCTCGCAAGCAGATTCGCTCACAAGTCGACCAAGCTGGTGATAGTCCTAGGTTATGCGTACATGAGAGGAAGCGTGAGGTGTACAGTGTTAAGTTGAGCAGGGTACGGCCAAAGAATCTGACTCATTCATAGGATTAATAAAAAAATATAAAGAACGAATAAATATTATTCAATTAAATAGCGTCCAATTCTTGTTGGCAAACCGACAGATAAACTTATATTATATATGCATTGTGAAAATAGAAAGCAATTTTTCGTTGCTTACTCTCTTTTGATCTTACTAAACCTCCTAATGTGTCAAATCATCTTTCAGGCAACTTTTGTACCTGTTCATTGGAAATGTGCTGTTTCTACGTAACTGTTTATTGATGGTTGCACCGAACTATTTGTCGAAATTTATGATTCAGTAAAATTTTAATAAATTTTTAAAATGTGTTAAACTTTTTAATTCATTTCTCTTGCATGTTATCATATGGGTGTTCATGCGTTGATTATGGGGTTATTGAATACTTTCAATATGAGTTATATGTCAAATTTTTGTTGTACCGCAGAGTTTGAATCAAACTCTATAACTTATTAAGATAATTATCATTGTCTTAAAATTATAGAAAAGAGAATAAGACACAACGATGTGTTGCCTCTAAGCAGGTGACGACAGATATCCATCCATTCCTGGCATACAGTCTGGTATGAGTTCTTGAATGCAGCGCTCGTCAGCGCTTGTTAGTCCAGCTGCGTCTGATGACGGCAGTCTTACTCAAGCGTCCAGGTGCTAGTGCCAGGTCGCCTTAACAGAACACTACGCACAAAAGCATAAAATAATTTAACCTAAATTAAAACGGTGCACACGTCAACCAGAGGTATAAGATCCTTCAGTCTAAATTAAAACATTGCAGATGTCAGCCAAAGGCATTAAATCCTTCACTCTAAATTAAAGAACTGCATATCTCAGTCAAAGGCAATAAATCCTTCACTCTAAATTAAAGAACTGCATATCTCAGTCAAAGGCATAAAAACCTTCAGTCTAAATTAAAACATTGCACATGTAAATCGAAAACCTAAAATCCGTCAGTTAAAATTAGCTACAAACGAAACATCTCAGTTTCAATAATCCACTGGACGTACAAATACGGAGGTACGTTCAGGCATTCACAACTAACCGAGTCCACTGGACACCCATGCACAAATTCAGTACACCAGCAGAAAGAAAGAACTTGAGTGAATGCTCAACCGTTATCGTGGATTTCTAATTCATCACTCACGGGGAATTCTGTAAACGCCCGGTCGTTAATCAAGACCAAAAGCCTCATCTGTTCCCAGGTCTCGGAAAGTAAATTTGCCAAGTTTCAATGCATTTATTTTAGAATTTGAAGAGCCGTTTTAATTTTAACTTTGCCAACCAATCGCATTACGGAGCACGACCGCGTCTCTTCAGTGGCACCAAACCTGCGACTCCTGCAAGTGCTGTAATTGCTGCGAGTGCTGAAAATGTTGCAAGTTCTCACTCGTGTACTTCTAATTGATTTGTTTCCGGTGAACCTGTCTGGTAAGAATACACAGGCCTGCGTGACTGGTAAACTTGAACAAATATAGTTTTCTAGTTTGCACACTTGTTAACTAAGAATTGCTTTATAATTCTTGTGAATCCTATGCAACAATATTGTATACTCCGTCATATTGAATTTAGTACCTTAAAGAAAAATAATTCATGATTTAAGCTTTTTGGAACGCAGGCGTAGCAAGGAGAGTGAGGACGATCTCATTGATGAAAGTCCATATTTGAGCTTCCATTAAATGGATTATCTCCAGAAAAAAATAAAGCGATGTCAGTGATATTTTTAAGTATTCTTTTAGATCTATCATGCTGCTGAGTGCTTCAATTAACTGGTAAATCTTTAGAGTACGTTTCATGTTGAGAATGAATACCACTTCCCCTGTTTACTTTTATTATACATTATACGAACATGCTCTTTAAAATTAATCCAGAAAACTCTTGCTATTACGGACAAAGGAGAAACCATTCGTCAAAAGGTAATATTACTCATAAATCAAGCAGCAATTTATTTATTGTTTCGTGAACAGTAATAGAGCGGAAGGACGTGCTAAGACCTGACCACCTATGGTCTTCAAAAGTGTAGAGTATTTCTCAAGTAAATTGTTCGAAAACCCTGGGTACAATGCAGTTCTCCTAGCGGAATTGTGGCAGTAGAAGACTCTTACTCGGCAGTACACGCTGGTCGTTAAGCTTTATGAAACGAGAACATCACAGACCGCAACGCTGCACCCCAGCACTGACCATAAGTTCTGATGAATGAATCTCGGTTCAACCTCAGAATGCGCTACCTTTGCAGTGTTGACGAAAAAATATTCTGTAATAAATAAGCAGTTAACTTTAGTAAAGTATTTTAATATAGAGCTTTGATTATAGGAGTTATAGTAGTAGTACCACAGAACCTGAATCAAAGCTTTCAACCTACTCAAAACTCAATCATCAATACTTTTGAAAAGAGAGTAAAGCAATTCGTACGGAGCGTTGTGTTGCCGCTGAGACGGCCACCACAGGTACCCATTCCTGCATAAAATCTTATTTAAAGAAATCCTCCCTTGAAATGAGCACCAGCCCATTCAGTATCCAACATACGTATGTGTGAGCATGAGCAAAAGATGAAGAACTGATGCTGAGACTAGAGACTATATTGCTCACTCGCTGAACAGAAGGATCGGATCAGTATAACGTGACTGCGTTGGTCAAAGATGACTAAAATATAAAATATTAATTCCTTCATTGCATAGCTGTATCTCTCTCCCTCATGAGATCCATCAAGCGATGCTCCTTCATTTCTCATAAAAAATTCCTCATTTTCAAAAACTCCTCATAGAGAACGAAAATAACTTTTCAAAAATGAAGTAGTCGCATTTTCACTATAAATGCGAGTATTCAAACACATTGAATTGAAAACAACAAATACAAGCTTTCTGTATCTCATTCTACGTTTAGAACGGAATCAGAATACGTTCAATATTTTGAATTAACTCAAAAATTCCAATATGAAAAAATTTCAGTCTTCATGAACTTCTGACACGTTCTTCTCAAAAGTACTTAGTTTCTCTACGGTCAAACACGAAAAAGAGAAATCGGCATCACTGCCCAAAAAAAAATATCCGCTAGATCTTTCTTCAGCAGCGCAAGGTAAAATAAAAGTATGCGGAGCTACTCTCAGGTAGCACCATCTTGCATATTTTCTGATCCGAGTCCTGATGTTTGTACAAGAATGATGAAAAGTGCCTCAGACACACTCGCACACCGGCACAAAATCCTCGGAGAGCCACAAGCATAATTCACGAGCTCGAATAGCAGTGCAGCTCGTACCTCCAGTCTTTTCTGTGGAATGATTTTGAAGTTCCATACACTTTAGCAAGTACAGTTCCCTGAAAATATTGAAAAGCGTCAAAAAATTCGTGAAAAAACTTTCAATAATGAAAGTTTCGAGCATAATTTACTGGGTGGTCCATTCTAGCTGATGTTTTTTTAATGACTTAATTATGTTCACAAAAAAGAAAATTTCGACTACATTTTAACAACGCTCTAATAAATTCCTAGAGCATACAGTACATCTGTTTTAGAGAATAGTTTACTCGAATTAAAATTGTTGAAAGCACAATTACTCAAAAAACCATCACTGCATCATTCCGATCTCATTTTAGGTTTGTACCTCAACACTTGCATGAAATTCCATAGTACAGGAGACCGACTTTCTGCATATAACTATGCAGCTGTAAAACTATGTTTTAATGAACATCCATCTTTGAAATGTATCTGGCGTCTAAAAGAACAGAAACTGGGAAATATTTATGGTTTTTTTTGTTTATATACGTGCATCACCATAAATTTGTGCGCCTTAAATTCGCAGATGGAAATAAATGTATGAAAATCTAGGTATACACAGCTGCTGCTCACGTCTATGTCAGCCACACTGAGTGCACCAGCTGCAGGCGAGAACCATTTTAATAATAGTATTTTAAACCTTTGCAATGTAGCTACCTAGCGTATAACTAAATAATTTACAGACCGATTATACAATTAAAAATAATAGGAAAATAACAGAATATATAAAGTTTGGATCATGCCCCCCAATTATCATTTTCCTTCTACTGAGAGAACAACGAATAATAATATATGTACATTAAGATACGTCTTCCTATGAGCAAAGGTAAGCTATGTTAGAGAATAGTAAATTATATACAGAACGAGAAGCTCCTTATTTCTCTGGGTGCCGAGGTCTTGCTATCATTAAATAGACATACAAAAACCTTCTTGGTTCTATGCACCGGTTTCGGAGGATATGTTGCATATGTTGCACTCCTGCAGAAAGAGCAATATATCATCCAAAACGGGTATGGAACCCTGCACTCACGCCAGTGAAGCACTTAGGCAGCATACTGCTCTTTACCTGCCTGATTGGACACATTGAGGCAGAACTTACTTCAGATATCATGCTGACATCGAGCACAGACATTAATATATGATTGCCTATGACTCTCTACGGCTCTAGACGTAATTTTTGATATTTGTATTCATTTCCTCGTATGCAGGTGCACAGAGAGTGCACAAATATTTTGGTCTCAGACGGTTTATGAGGCATTGAGCGGAAAAAAATTCACTTCTCTGAAAATTTTAAAGTAACTCACTTCTCTCGCATGGATATGATAAGGGAACTGCAAGAAAATGTGATTTTACTTGTCGTGTACTGAAACTGATGACACATAATACAAGATGCTTCGTTCTCTTAAAACGCATATTTACCCTGCGTACACGGTCTCAATCTCCAAAATTTCCTAATTTCATTTGTTTTCACTGACAGCATAATCTGTTATTCTCTTTGTCTCACGTTAGTCGTTCTCTTTCTTCATTTATGCTTCGAAATACCAAGGTTCAACTTTTAACTAACATCATCATTTCCTATGTTTAAGTTTTACAGCTAAGATCTTGGTTTACCAAGATTCCAAACCCCCATTATCTTCACACAGGAAATCATTTCTTGTTTCACAAGTGAAATACTGCGGCCATAATTGTTCCTATAGCGTTCGTAAGACATCGTTGGACCGTAGAAATGCAGGAGCCTAGCACGGTAATTCAGACGCTGCTGAGATCCCCAGACTGGAGAACATTGGAGAGAGCACATCCCATGAGAAATCAAACCTGTGTAGCTCAGAGAAATATTTTTGAGGCACCATCCTTCCTGGAAATAACGAAGCTATGCTGCTGCCCCTCGGGTCCGCGTTCCGAAAGTTGGGTCCCAACTTCTGAAAATTCAAGGTCAGACTATAATCTTCTGATAATGATAATTAGTCGCACTTGTGTCACGCGGCCTCAAACTTGGAATGCGAGTAATTCTCACGAAAGAGATAAGTTTAATTAGAATAAACACAACAATCATATCCTACTAAAGCGAAATACCTATTTTGTTTTACAGTTTCATTGCGACATGCTGAACTTCCTTAGCTGCATCTTAATTAATTCCACCACAAAATTAGAGGAATCATATTCATGGTTCCACCGAGTATTCAGCTCTAAATTATTCATGTTTTGGAAATATGAAGCTTGTATAGTCATAGGTTAAATATACGAAGCAGCATTTTATGCACCTATGCTCCACATGGTGGGCTAGTTAAATAAAAAAAACAGTTAATAAACCTTAACAACTATCTACGTATCCTCAATGTACTTCAGTACATTACAAAAATCCAATCAAACTTCATTCTTAATAATAGAATTAGAAGCTGGTGCGCTTTGCATCTGAAAACCTTATTTAGTTTCATGAACTGAAAATATTCGGATGAACCGAGAAATTTAAGCAGGATGTTCAAACATGTGAAGGAACATTAGTAAAAGTACATCAAGCCATTAGTTGTCTGCACGAAAGGTCAAAATATTTCTCTGGCATATACAAACGACAGCTCACACTGTAAAGCCAGACTTGATAGGGCGCATAAAATGGACAACAGGTCTTACGGTTGCTTTTTAACATTTTATTGCAAACAAAGATTTGTCTTTCGCTCGAGGTAGTGTACGAGTATTGTTCGATTTATGAATATGACCGACACGGTGATCAGGATGAATAGGTTTTAAATGTAATAGAGTGATGATTCAAATCAGAGCAAAATTATTTAGTGAAGTGATTGGTTACAAAAGATTAGGAATGATGAAATGCTTCTATAATGTACAAGACTTCTGCAGCTTTTAGCGAAACAATTCATTTGTGTACAATATTCCACGCGGATAGAATCCTTAAAATAACTAAATATTGCTGTATCAGCATCGACCATTAGTGCATGTCATGCTGTATATGAAATGTAAGGCATATGCTTTTTAAAAATGTTTAAATACGGGGTAAATAAAATAACTCCTCGTACCTCAATGTATTCTGTAAACTTTTTCATGAAAAATCAAAAAAATGTTCAGTACATTCAGTTTGCAGTAACATTCTTTCAGATTTCGTGCAATTCTCTTTATTTCTGGCACTCCAATTGTACAAACAAAATTTTCGATTGTTTGCAGTTTCATATTTTGATGTTCATATCACGTTGGAGAGAAACATCGAAACCTTTTGACTATAGTGCTCTCTAACTGCGCCTGTTTCAATCACAATGTCCATAAAAGATGGAGATGGACAATAGCCCGATCCATGGCTACACTGAGATAAAACAAAGACCTAGCAAAACACAGACGTGTGGGGAGTTGCCTATGCTGATGAACTTTGACCAGGTTCATCTGACCTTGTCTGATCGAAAATATTTCAACCATTGATCAGAGGTAACAACCTCTCAGTGTGGTTGCCTGGTGACACCACCACACAGACCACACAAGTGTGACCAGAAGTTGTGGTTGCCTGGTGACACCACCACACAGACCACACAAGTGTGACCAGAAGGTGTGGTTGCCTGGTGACACCACCGCACAGACGACACAAGTGTGACCAGAAGTTGTGGTTGCCTGGTGACACCACCACACAGACGACACAAGTGTGACCAGAAGTTGTGGTTGCCTGGTGACACCACCACACAGACGACACAAGTGTGACCAGAAGTTGTGGTTGCCTGGTGACACCACCACACAGACCACACAAGTGTGACTATAGAGCACAAAAATTCTATTTCTGGATTCTTCATCAAAATCCATCATTTCATCATTCATCTTCTGAATAGTTTTCCGTCAAGTGTCATTTAACACGTTTCAATTTAATTGTCCGACATAAGCTTTAAATTAACGCACTTCACAAATCTTAAAGATTAAGAAAAATTAAACACAGATAAAATTTTATTTATACGTTTAGTTACATTTCAGTTTGTACACAAGTAATAAAACACAGGGCAGGTCATGTATCCAACCAACCTAGCCCTCACGTATGTACATGTTTCGTGCTCTCTACAACAAACAAACCCAAAGTTTTATGCGCTCGTTAACTGCTGAGGAAAATTTCATGGGCAATATTAAATTTTAAAACAAAGAAATTCCGAATTATAAAAAAATTGTTACTCATCGTCGAGTTACAAGAGAACTAAATCTCCAGTGATGAAATTTTCTGATCGTTTCTGAATTTCAGAGAAAACCAATATTTATCGATAAAATTTTCTGGACGTAAATATTGTGAGGCATAATTTCTAATCAAAACGTACCTCATAAGCTGAATATTAGTAAAAGGTCTAAATTCTGAGTGATAATATTTTGCTTTGATAAGCACGACTATATTTGTGTCTCATAGAAGTGACACCTCGTCTCAAGACAATTATAGTTCCAAATGAGCAGTACAAATGACCGGTGGAGCGAAAAAGCCAATTTCGGGATCCATTTTTCAAAAGAGCGAAGCCTAAGTTCATTAGGGAGCACTCAAACATAGACAGGCGGAAGCGCTTCACGAGTAACGGTCCTCTAACAAACGACCAATACAGAACACCAATAATTTGGAGAGGAAATGTGCTTGCAGGAAGACATGGAAGGCAGACACTTGAGAAACAACAGGAATCTTTATGTGGGGGATCGCACCTCTGAGTGAGAACAATATAAAGAGTAGCAAGACTGAATAGCCTCACCATTAACTTATATTGAGTCTTTACATCACAAGGAGATAGTACCGCTGCATGGGAAAGATATAAAGAGTAGCATGACTGAATAGCCTCACCATTAACTTATATTGAGTCTTTACATCACAAGGAGATAGTACCGCTGCATGGGAAAGATATAAAGAGTAGCATGACTGGATAGCCTCACCATTATGTTATGGGGAGAGCAGGACTTCATAAATAGGAAACTGTATTACGAGGCAACATGAGCCCTCCAGGGTGCTCCTATGCAGCCTGGTGGTCAGCAGGCCTGTACAAAGCGAGCTATCCTTGAAGCCAAAATAAAGTTAAACTTTTATACACAAGATTTTCAGCAAGAAATCAAAAACTATTACAGTCAATATTGATCAATTCATTTTATTTCACTTTGGTGCCTATTACTTAACTAATAAATGTTATGGAATGGCTAAGTATTTTTAAAAATGCTTGCAGAAACTGATAGACAATTATATTCAACGTCGAATAAAGCAAACAGATCTAAAATATCTTAATTCGTTGCAAAGCTATGACACTTTAAACATGGGTAAACCTTTTTTTGGATCATACTGTATATGTAGCCTTTTTTGTGTTTTCAGACGGTCTGACAACGGTACTTGCAAATTACTAGGCCGTCAGACTAGCGTGTGTAGTGCTCAACGCTGCTGCTGCTGAGCACAGCAGTGCACCTTCAGATTACATCACAATATTTAACACTAAACTAGTGGTCTCGAGTTATTAACGCGTCCAGCCTTCAACAGGCATATTTTGGACTGTAATATTCCCGTATCCATGTTTCTCTATGTAATAATAAATCCAGTATTGAGAAAGTTAGTGTGTATATTTATTTTAAAAGGAAGAGCTGCGAAAGCACTTATGGAAGTGGATACTTGGTTCGATGTGACGTGACATTTTGCCCTTGGTGATGCAGTGAGCAGTTCTGAAGTTGCGTAAAGACGATAACAACTCTTAAAGCTCTCAATACACTGTATTCAGTGCTTTGTCATAGCACAGTCAATACACTCACAAAGAACCAATCTAAAGTAAACGATAAAAATTGCAGGGACTAAAGATATATATCACTCAAATGACTGCTAAGCATCTGAGTCGGACAAAAGTTAGAGTACAGCCGGAACATTGAGGAAAGTTAGAGCTACGCTAGGTCACTGCAAGGTCTCTTTATAGGTAAAGTAGTGCGGTTGACTGACGTTAGTAGAGCAGCGTTATCACAAACATACAAAACAGGAAATCTGTTTTTTAAGTGCACTTGCTTCCGTGTATTCTCACTGCAGCAAGTTGATAACTCGTGAAACTTTCCGGCCAGCGTTGCCAAATAAAGCACATTACGTTCGTCCTCAAGTGTCCTATGAGTATCGAAGAACTTTATTATTTGATGAACGAACATCCTCTTTTTAATAAAATACAAACTATGTTTCCACAAAATCCTCCATAGCCACATAATCCCTGAAGGATGAGACAACTCTCGTTATTTGTCAAAGGAAAACCGAACAAAAAATGAGACCCTGTGCTTGAATGTCTAATAAATTGCTTATTTCTGAGTTACAATTGAGTTCGCCTAACAAAAGATGATTCTCAATAATTCAGTGCTACAATAGTTCATTGTGAGGGGATGTTCTGTAGCTGGCGCTGTAATAAACTTGGGATACGCTATAAATTCAGTACGCTCAGGCTTACGCTTTCAAAATGTCATCATCGATCTACTGGGCCATAATCAGAGCACGATGTGTAACGCTATACATCATATCTTGAGTTTCTCATTGCCGACGCCACATGAATAGTCACCAATGAATTTTGAGGAAAAATCATTCAATTTAGGCAACATTTCATTTCAATCAGACGGACAGGATGTGGAATATATTAATTGCAACAAGGATTATCCAAAAATATGACATTTGACGTGAGAAATCTACGGTTTTAGATAGTCACGTTTAAGTTAAAAATTATTGTTCATTTCAATACAATCATCGCACAAGACAGGACAATATTTATCCTCCTATAATATTTAATGCATAATTTTTTTAAATAACTTAGCTCTTTATTGTACCGAGAGAGTAACTGCGTCTGGATCCCTTTGATAGGAGATATTTTCAGCCGAAAACAGTGCTCTATTTAGCTTCATTTAATTTCTACTTAGCTTCATTTGCGGTATTGAATATTGCCAAACTGAAATGTTCTAAACGGATAGAAACTTGTAAAGACATGTTCTTCTTTATTTTTGATGAATACGTTCATTTCTTAGCCAAACTAACCAAAGTTTAAATAGGCCCAATAGACTGCACTAGAGTTCAGCCATCCTAGTCTTCATCAACGCTAACTCTGAGGCAGAACAGTCACACATTTCTGTGAACACAACCGCAGTGAATTCACTACCATATCTTAACTCTCTTGCAGCAAAATTAGGAACTCTCCCTCATGTTTATTCTTTTGTTTTGAATGGAAAAGAGTTCAAAGGATACCAGGTTGTGTTTTTGGAGGGTCAGTTTGACGAGCTGTAGCTGTACCGCCATCGACGTAGAGCTCAAACTCCTCTTAATCTGATCGACCTTGTCAGCCAACGCTGACACTCAACTCCCGCCGCTGCACGCACGAACACTAACCACAGCACAACCGTACCCCCATCTTATGAGGCATATATTCAGAAAACGTAAACAATTTTTCAATAAATAGATACACACTTCTGGATGAAATTTAGTTGCTCTTTCTGAACTTTTAAAGCGCATGTAAGTCTCTGAGAATGCTTTGAAGTTGTGCAAGAGGAATGAGGAGGACGCTCGGCACTAAAAGAGAAAGATTTAAATCGTCTGCTGCTGAATGGGATTGAGGTAGCGAGTCATGGACGTACCCGTTCAAAAATTAAATAGAAATGTACCACACACATTCGAGGGACTTCTATTGTATGATCATACAATATACTCGTTTGAATTTATGTAAGTTTTCATTTGATATATTTGATGATATCTGTCTTGCTTCGAACTTACTATTGTGTGCCACTTTGTCAGATTTGTTACGTATCAGTTTTACTTTCATTATTTTTCAACAATTCAATGAAATCAATATATTCTTGTTCTCAGAGTGTGTGTTCCAAGAATTTCTGACCAAATGAAATCTATTTCTAAACAATTCATCGAAATCAATATATTTTTGTTTTCTAGGTGCGTATTCCAGGAATTTGTGATCACATAAAATGATACCAAAATTTATTTTATACTGGCATAGAGCACAGAGAACCTGCGGATGCCATGATTGAAGTTAAACTTGAACATATGCAGTACGCTGTAGCGCTAAATTGTCTAGGCCTCTATTTTATATCAAGGAATGATTTCTAATATTTTTGTGTTTTTGCATCTTTATTGAGGAACAGCTATCATGAAAAATTGACAGATCTTCACTTCCTGAAGTGTAGTCCGCGTGTTGCTTTAGTGCCACAAATTTTTTTTTGTCAACAAATACTGTAGTGATATTCTATTCAGAATATACAGATAAAATTGTAGGTCTGGAGTATGAGAGTCTACAGAAAAGTGGCTCCTATATTCATTTGTGAAGGACAGCAGGGATTAAAATGAATGAGCTTATCTATAAACTTTGATTTATAAGTTAGTAGAGTGGATGTACATGTACTCTAGTCAGCACCGTGGACAGACATGTACTCTAGTCAGCACCGTGGACAGACATGTACTCTAGTCAGCACCGTGGACAGCCATGTACTCTAGTCAGCACCGTGGACAGACATGTACCCTAGTCAGCACCATGGACAGACATGTACTCTAGTCAGCACCATGGACAGCCATGTACTCTAGTCAGCACCGTGTCTGACACAAACTTCTGAACTAGTGCCAACAAGAGACAGTCGCTGAAGTCAGGGCTCACAGGCAAGGAGCCTCTCATTTATTGCTAAAAATCAACGGGGCTTAACGACTGAGCTGATACAGCTGTCGTGTCTAGTGGCCGGACTACAAAATAGGCCTGCAGAAACTACTAGCAGAAATCACGCTGCTAACTGTTGATGATGTAAATGTCCTTCATACAGACATGGTAAAACCGTTCATGAAATGCTATTATTAATGAGAGAGATTCCTTGTAGGGCTTCATGAGTAATTTGATACTTCAGAATGAAGTATTAGCGTATTGCATTATTTGTACAGTAAATACGATGCAAAAAATACCCGTTCATTTTATCACTTTTAGTGTCGGTCATCGGTGGTTCTAAGGATAAATTAATGCTCTTTCCTGTCCTCAATTAACAAATAACTCCCCCAGCAAATTCTGTTCACGCTGCATTACGTAGCACTACCCCGTCCTAATTCCGGTAAAGAAACTTTGTTTTATCTCTTAGCTAAGGCATGAAAACAGCTAGCTTTTGCTAAATTTGGCTATTATGAAATGCAATTAAGATACTGTATGTAAATTGTGTTGATGTTTACAGTCTTCCCTTGACTTACTTGAGGAGACTGTCGTCCCTCATGCACAGAGGTGGGCGAAGCAAGAGGGTGTGAAATTCGAAATTATTGTTTGAAATATCTAGTAATGAAATAATTGAAGGCTGTGTAGTCGGCCTTTGAAGTCATATCCAAATCAACCCTCGCAATTTGCTGGAATAACTCACAAACTGGGAGTCCCTGCAAATAAAGAGGATTTTCGTTCAAGTTTTGTGCAGCACTTCTAGTTCTTTAAAAAATTAAAAAGCGCAATGGATTTTCCCTCTAGACACGGGCATCCTCGTGTTCGACAAAAATTCAAACGAATTTCAGAATATAGAAGTTTTCTTCGTATTTCTTGGAGTTTTTTAATCTTGCATCTACGACAAAAAGTCCAGCCGTAAGGCAGACGGTAGAAGAAATTGAATTTGAGCTCTCATCAGAGAATGTTGAGGCAGCGAGATGGCATCTCTGTACAGTTTTCTGGCCGCTGTACGTCAATTTATATTGTTCAAGCGAATGGAAAATGCTTGCTACATTTCAGTGCTGACAAGATTGCCGAGTCAAAGCTTGGGGTTACGTTAGGGATATTCTGTAAGAACTGCTTTAGGATGGATGGCAAGATTATTAATCGAGTTTTGCAGCAAAACAGTTTGATAAGTATAATCTATTTTATTTCTGAGAACAATGAGATCAGAAGAAAGAGTCCTTGAAACCAAGTAATTTCTTCATTGTCCAGAGAGAAATAAAACACGAATCTATCCCATTATTAACGATTTAATAATGATCTGTGTCTGGAATAAAATTCTAAAAGCACAAAACAGTTTTTTTCAATTTCAAAAATAAATTGAGAACGAAATCCATTTAACCACAAAGTCGAACATAAACTTTAGCAATTAATCATCTAATTGAAAGTTCATGCCTTTCCTAATATCTCCTTTACAGTATAGAGAAAACATTCCAGCCCATTGCTTTTTGAAATTAATTTTTTATTATACATACTTTCATTTTACTTCGACCCTTATTTTATTAAGTATGGTACGAAATCATAAATTCAATGTCTTCACTCAAAATGAGTTTGAAAATGCAGAGCAGCTTTCATCACTATTTTGAGCGTAACAGATCAGGTCTGCTTGCATTAGCATTAAGGTAGGACCTTGACTGACCTTGACGCCATACACACGCCGGGGTTCCTCACACTTGAAGGGTCCTACTTACGGTGACCTTCCAACTTTCCTCGTAGGAGCGAAATGGCTGCCTTTGAAGCTCAGTTTCCTCTTAAAATAAAGAAATCAAGGTCCAGCGTAGCCAATATTTTAGGCTTCCGAAAAACAGGAACAAGATTGCCAAGAGAAAAAGTCTAAACTACCCGGCGTTTGCTTGATTTATCTTGCGTTCGGTAGCCTCCTAGCGATTTTGAAGCCCAAAAAGCAAAACTCATGGACTTCGTTTGCAGTTTCCTGTCTTAGTTCTAAAAATATTGAGAATTTGAAACGTATTTCTGTATTTTCTAGCGCTCTAGCCGCAAACTATATTGTTAAATATTAGTATCTACGTAATAAAACTACAGAATGATACATGAAGAAATTGATTTAAATGTACTTTTTAGGAGTTTTTCTCAGGATTGGATTTAATTTTATCAAATTAGTGCTCTTCATTGCGTATTTTTTAAATTAAATGTCTCAAAAAATTCTTGTCTTGTCGAATAAACGAGCAGCTGTAGAATCTCTGACCTAAATACCACTACAAGTCTCTTCAAAATGAGAGTAGAAGAAGACCGATTTGCCCGGTCATTACAATTGAGCGACATTTTATTTCTGTGCAGGGAGTATTATTGTTCACGGGAATTGAGCTCCTGGTATCCTGAGATTTTTATGGCTCACAGTTATTATTTTGCAATTCTACTGAGTGTCGGCGAAGCATAATCAATGAAATTGTATTTTTTTGGCGTAAGTTCTAACAAGAAAGATGGCGTAACTCTGAATGCACAGTGAAGCTTCAGGTGTAACATGGCTCACTAAGAAATAAAGAAACGCTGCAACAGAGCTCTAATATTAGACCTTGGCAGGAAGGATGCTTTGAAAGAGCTAGCAATAATAAATGCATATTTACCTTTCTGGTGCAGCATTTAGACAATATATTGTACTGAAATGGGCAAGATAAATTAATCAAACGTTAGCTTTTTTACCCAACGTACGAGTAGTTCACATCATTTGTTCTGATGCTAGTGACTTAGGAATAGTCTCAGCAACCTTCTGAAGGTTCGGTAGTTGACAAAAATTGAATATTTTTAACAGAAACACACTCACGTGGAGACTGGCAGCGTACAATGAGCTCATAGTTTACTGATGCTTAAAGACCGTCACGTTCCACGTTAAGTTTTATATATAGTTTACGTCCATCTACTTTGCCGGTCTGCAAAAAATATCTTTTACATCACCAAGTACAATGATTCATATAATATATTTTTCTTCGTCAAGTCTTTCTGGTGCCGAATGGGCCAAGTCTTCACTATACCTGCAGAAGCATCGACTCGTCTGAGTGTAGGCCTCAAATAGAATAGATGATGGCAACAGGGACGAGCTGAGTGTTCCATTCATATGTAGGATGCTACCCAAGTCCCATTTTGTAAGGCAGCAGTCATGCACAGGCACCAGAGTCTGAGTGTAGTGAGATTGAAGGAAGGCAAGTAACAGTCAATTGGCACACGCAAATTGCATGATTCGTGGTTGCAATAATTATATGACTGATATAACACAATAATTATATGACTGATATAACACAATAATTATGAGTGATGGTACACAATAGCAATCTCATTGTGTCATTTTTCCTAGATCTTTGAGTATCAAGTTGAAGAAGCGACTTGGTCCTGAGCTGCAACAAAATGACAACTGCATGGACCTTGGAAGAACTCAATCATTGCCCTGAGGTCCCTAGTATCATCTGTGATGTATGATATTTATACTTATATTACGATCCAGGTCATATCACGGTGTAAAACTAGCACACAAGAGGAAACTGAAGATTGAGGCTGGAAATACTTGGCAAAAAAAATGTTGAAGTTGAATAACATCGTTTGTTCATTGAAAACTATTTTTGCTAGAAAGAATATTGGCTATTCTTCAGGTCCTTTTAAGCTCATGCAGGAGGATAGAATCGTAAATCTTCCGTAATCCTTACTCGGACTACATTTAACGTTTGGCGTTATCTCTGCGATTACGTGATACACACACTTATTTCAGACCTACTGAAGTCATATTCCTTTTATTCGAATACCGACTAACTTTCAGTGTCGATCAATCAGCGGATTAAACCTATTTACCAGGTCAAATTTTCTAATGGGATTTTAGTTGCCTGCAGAAGTTATAACACGCGTACTGCGTGATGGAAGTCAGGTGCTGAAGTAGTCAAATGAAAAGTTCACACAAGCCAGATATACATATTATGATAAGCCTTTCCCTGCAACGATGAGACTTCACTGTATGTCTTGCTACTGAAACTGGCTAACTTATTTCAGTCTACCTAGTACAATGAAGAAATAATTCAGATTAAAATAGCAGACCACAATATGGAACATGCAATATGGAGAAAACAGACTGTTATATTTTAACTTTTTTATAAATATTTTTGTACATCTCTTAGGGATACTTGTGCCAAACCTACGCTTTTTGGTTTGTTAGAAGAATTCTTTAAAAGGTTTCTCCTGAAGTTTCTGGTACGATGACAGCCCAGAAATGTCATTGATTAATTCCAACCTTGTGAAAAGGTAAAAAATTAAGGTTGTGATGCTACATTACACCCCTTGAAGCTAGAATACAAGTAAAACTTTCTTACTGGCACGTTGTAAAAGCTTTTTTGGTCTGCTGTTTTGGCCATAAAATTGTTTCATTAGTGAAGACCCAGACTCATGTAACACAGATCAGACTACGATCAAAATAATGGTCCGTTGCGTATCATACTTACGAGTAACTGGTGCACTTTTAAAATGAATTAAATCTTGGCGGTGTCTCACGTTTGCCAAATGCCCATGTTCGAAAAACGCACAGAAAGCAATAAAAATTCTTTGAACTAAAATTTGGCTTCACTTTCGATCCTAGAGCAGCAAAAATATAAAATTAAAGGAAATATCATTTATAGCTGTAATTTTTTTCCAGAACTACAATAAGATTTGAGTAGCGATAGATACTTACTAAAAAGTACTTAAAAGTTATTTCATAAATAAAGAGTTATTTTAACTATAAAGCATGCGAACTTTCATATACAAATTGCATACATGATTTTACAATGATGTTAAGAATTGAGTAAGAAGTGAAACTGAAAAACGTGGACAATGATTTAACTTGTACTCACACTGATGATTGCACCATCTGCTCTTCCTGGGCTCTTACCTGCAAATTAAAACATAAGACTTAGGATAATTGTGCTAGTCCCATCCTACTATGTTCCCACTATATAATAATACCAAAATTGTTGCTTGCTTGCTTGCTTGCTTGCTTGCTTGGTCCGTCTCTCTGTGACGCTCTTAAGGATTTAGATAGGAGGAAATTCTGTCGGGTATACATGTATTGTAAGCATTGTATTGTGGATACCAAAGGCACATCCTTCAATGTGGAAACTCCTTCACAAAATCCGCGTCCACTAGCAAATAAAATGAAATAATCCAGTAAAAAACACGTGAATTTTCACGTGTGAGTCTACTAGTTAATTATATGGAAGTAGGAAAAATATCATGTTTTCATGCGAGGAATGAATAAATCACACCTGGGACTTTTCACAAGAAGGCAAACTTAAATATATGACGTATTGCTTGTTGATAGGATGCAGAAATTATAAAGCGACGTCTGCTATTACATACATTAGCATAAAAACTAGATTTCATAATGAATATCACACACTATTGTGAAGAGTTTCTGAGTTTTGTTATGCATTTGATTATGCGTTTGGTTGCTCATTTCGGACGCTTTATGGGAAGGAAACAAGGTAAAAATTTTTATTCTTTTATTAAGGGCCCCACTTACCCAGTGAATGTAGTGTCCCATACAAAGCTTGGAAAGGACTAGAATTGAACCTTATTTTTATAAGTGATTCCGAAGATTTTCTGCACGAACTCTTTATTAAATAATTTTTACGATTTAAAAGTGATGTCTTACGTAGAAAAAGATTTCGTTACTCGCCACATAAACGCTGAAAAACTGGAGATTATCTGCAGTTTTCACCGTCCCTCATTGGCTGAAGTGAGGTAAAAGTTAAAGCCTTCATATCCGAAGTCATTAAACGTCGCCCAAGAAAGTCTGATTCAGCAGTCAACAAGCCTTCCAAGTTGCCACACGCGCTAAGCCTTCGGTCGACGCAACGCTCCGCATGAGCGAGCAGGTAGCCTGGATACACGGCTCACTAAACTCTGTCTGTGACTGATGTGCGTGACTGAACTGATGTGTGTGACTCAACTGAAGACTGTGACTGAACTGATGTGTGTGACTGAACTGATGTGTGTGACTGAACTGATGTGTGTGACTCAACTGATGTGTGTGACTCAACTGATGTGTGTGACTGAACTGATGTGTGTGACTGAACTGATGTGTGTGACTGAACTGATGTGTGTGACTGAACTGATGTGTGTGACTCAACTGATGTGTGTGACTGAACTGATGTGTGTGACTGAACTGATGTGTGTGACTGAACTGATGTGTGTGACTCAACTGATGTGTGTGACTGAACT
>VCRD01001300.1:53953-118673 GCA_006783055.1 Trinorchestia longiramus
AAGACTGTGACTGAACTGAAGACTGTGACTGAACTGAAGACTGTGACTGAACTGAGGTCTGCGACTGAACTGAAGACTGTGACTGAACTGAGGTCTGCGACTGAACTGAAGACTGTGACTGAACTGAAGACTGTGACTGAACTGAAGTCTAAGATTGAAAGATATTCAAGTTTGTCGCTACCACAGCAAAATATCACTGGCACATAAACGTATATTTTTGATCCGAAATACAAGGAAACCAGGAGAAATATTGGGAACATATTCGGAGAAAAGATGGATTGCTAAAGTTCTGTAACATGTTTTATATTGAATTGAAAAAATAATCTTGCAAAATTTTATTTTTATAGGCACTCAATAAAATTTTGTAAACCCTGCGGTAAGATGTACGCAATTTTGCTTCATAATTATCGTATGGAACTTCAAACACCTGCTTTCTAATTTTTCCTAAAATGAGAAATACCGTACATAATTAAATATTGATGATCAGTTATACGCTCGTGCTAGAGACCTGGTGGCGAAGCTTCAGTAAGTTTGGAAACGCCCAATCATGGCCCAAGTAACAGCTTTTCTATCCACTCTTTTACAGGGTGGTCCATAAGCTACTGAGCCTTTTAAAAACGCTATAAATATAAAATTAGTTAACATGGATACGTTAGTTAGTTAGTTAATATTACTGTTAGTAATATATATATATATATATATATATATATATATATATATATATATATATATATATATATATATATATATATACAAAAAAAATTTAAAATCCTCTCTTTAGTATAGAAGTAACCTCATCTGTCTACCATTCGTAATTTTATAGTTATAGCGTTTTTAAAAGGGTTAGTAACTTATGGGCCACCCTGTATAAAGACCAGAAAAGCCAAGAAAAGCTTAACCAAGCTATTACACAGTAGTGCTCCGTCTCTATCACTAAACGCCAAACTGCAGTTAACATTTCACTAAAGCAGCAGCACTTTAAATGCAACGAGGCTGAGCAAGCTGGAAAAGAATTCCTTCTACAGAAATTCAGCAACGAAACTTTCCTCTAACGTTCACCTCTCGAAGTCATTTCCTTTGGTCTCGACCATAAACTGTCCTTCCAGGTGGGTGCGTTGAAGGGGATTGTCCTCCTGTGCATCTTGAGGACTCAACGCTTCCTTGCAAGGATAGCCAAGCTCCTGCCAAGGAGAGCATTCGGTCCTAACGACCGTTTCTATGTAGGACCTGGAGCATCTTGAACGTTCAACTACCTACAGTAGATTTAGCTGCACAGGTTACGATAATCTTTTATGCACAGTTTTAGAAACAAAAATTTTTGTTTTCACTTCGCCCTTCTCCTTTTGAGGTTGGTGGCCAATGTGTCTTTAAGGCAAACTCCAGCTCAGGTACAACAGCTCCTGTTTCTGTCTTTTTCTCTGTATTTCAGGCGGGGATTGATCTTTTGTGGCTTAACGCTCTGGCAGGCTACACAGAGAAGTGCTTTGCTCTGCTCATGGAATATGTTATTCAGATTCACCATAGCTACAAAGTTGTCTCAGGCCGGAGGTTAGTAATGTTTCAGTTAGAATAACATACATTTCTGGAAAAGTTCTTGCAGATAAAACACAATATTGATGAAGTAAAACTGAACTAAAGAGGAGCGAAAAATGAAAACGTTTTTTCGTTTTCATCAATTCCATCTATGTATTAGCTCAGCATTTTGTAGCCTATTGTAGATCATTTGATTATGATATTCATTAATCGTTCACAGAGAATAGTTTGTTACTATCACTGTGTGCATCATTTCTCACTCTAAACAAACTTGAAGAAGAAGGATAGTATCAATAAGAATTGTACTCAACTCCAATTTTACACTCCATTTGCAAGACTATACCTTCTCTGCAGTTACTTCAACGACGGTAGGCAAACTGTTTCAATTTAAGAACATAAAGGTTTGCTCATGGAAATGTCTTGTAAAAAAGTTCGTGGTGTTCGACATCAAGCCAAGCTCTGATCAAACATGAACGTTAAACTCTACAGCGAACTTCAAGGGAACCGCATAACTAGAGGCATGTCATCCTGTGAAGTTATTAACGCGCTTAGCAGTGTTTACTGGCATTCTAGTTTATCATTTTAATGGACAATGTCGAGTGCCTGTTAAAACTAATAATTTCTTTCAGCTTGAGTTCAAAAACAAGATTGTAGTGATTCTGCAATAATTGTTGGAACTTGAATCATTGGCTTGTTTTCCTTTCCCCCCTAATGGCTTGTTGTAAGGGAATACTTAAGAGCCTTGCAATTTTGCTACACTGAAGCGTGCCATAATTTCTGCGGCGTTTTGAGGTGGGCGGGCGGCGAGTACTACAAAAGACCTCAGCCAATCACGATCATCGTTGAGTGAGGTCACCTGGAAGGAGAGTTGAGTGCTTTGCCCTTAGCTTCTAATATCAGTGAGAATGCTTCAATCCTGGCCTGCCCAAAACGACAGGAATCTAAAAATAATGACCATCTCACTCATAGAGTATCTCGAGCTGCAGTAATGTAAGTTAATTTTTTTCAGGAACTTGAGGTTAAATAAAATGCTTATTGTTTTAATGGAGTAAGAGTTAATTTCCTTCGCAATAAAATTTTCTAAAACGTTCATGCTGTTAGGAAAGACTCAAAACACAAGGTGGACTGACTTTTCTCTGCTAATGGAATTTAACTCTTCCAAGAGCAATATAATAAACGATAAAGTAATAATGATGGACGTAAATCAAATCAAGACTTGCTGTTCTAACGCATTTAATAATTAGAGATAGAAGCCAAATGAATGAGACGCCTCTTCTCCCGCAAGCAATGACTTTTTCTAAGGAAAAACTACTTCTCTAATCCATGAAAGTTCTAGAACTATTGTGAAAACATTAGACTTTAGACATTACTTTTTCAAACAACTGTTCACTCATAAAGTAGCTCTCAGCTACACAATACGTTATGACTGCAATGATTTTGACGGCAAATGGAGCATGCTGATGTGTTCAGTAGTAATAAAGCCTCGAGAAACGCTACACAGAGATCGAAGTCTATTCCGGTCGATACGTTCAATTCGAAAATAAATTGCCTTGAGCAACTGTTAATTAAGAACATGATGAACGTTAGTTCACTTTTAACAAAGCTTTATGTATGTGCAGTGCAGACACTCCATTGCAAATAGACACACATGCACGTGCAAGCAGAGTACACACATTCATTCACAGCCACGCTCAAAACGCTGTCTATAATGAATGTAGTTTCGTAATATTGACTCCACATCAAAAAATTGGAAATGGTTTGTAACGAGAATTACCTACGTCTGTTCAAAAGAACTGCCATAGATAATGTGTTCTTCCTTGTGTTGTTGAAAAGAGTAGCACAAGAATACACGCGTGAAGTGAAATGAAAACACCTAAATGCAATAACTTCCAAAAATATTGCATAAAGTTGGAACAAAACTTGAAGTTTACTATAAATTCTTGTAACAAAAAACTATCCAGTCTCTTGAGTTTGGTTCCTATCATAACATAGGCTGTCGAAAATAAAATTTGAAAACGAAATTTGTTATTTGTCAACGTCCGAATATTTTAACACTAATGAAAAAAGTTAGGTATTTTGTATTAAGATTTTTCCCTTCGAAATATCTTAATGTTTCACTAAGATCATATGGCTGAAAAAATTATCTTCATTACATTACTCACATTACAGCATATGTTCAGAAACATAAAATATGGATTTTATTCAGCAAATTAGTTACCAACTAAATGGCATTCACTAATTAATCTTTAGAGAAAGATACCTAATAGCAGTGGTTTTGCCATAATAAATACATTATTCGAATTTCATTCCGTAATTTAAATTCTACCCCGTGGCTACAATACGAATATTATTAAGCACAATATTAAAGCTCACTTGTGTTCAATATTAAAGCTTTTGTGGGCCTAATATTGTAGCTTTCTTATCCCTAATATTGAAGCTTTCTTGTGCCCAAAATTGTAGCTTTCTCGTGCCCAATATTGAAGCTTTCGTGTGCTCAGTATTGACATAGTTTTATACTTAACATTGCAGTAATTTTCTCCCCAGTACCAATAATATTGGACAACTGGAATAAATAATTAGTAGTTAGGCTCGATCAAAACAATATCTTGGTCTTGAGTCGCCTGAACAGAATAATTTGAGAAACATTTTTGGTGATGTTCCAAACGATAACTTGCTGATGCAGCAGAGCCTGACCGGCACTCTAGGCTGCCGTCTTTCCTGCCGTAATTGTTCCAATATCGCGACTCATTCCCATTCAAATGATGCAGAAAGTTTTATTCTCTGGAGGCCTCGGAATGGCGTCATCCAACTGCTGATGGAGTCGATAGCAGTTGTTGTGTGGCCTCTACACTGTAAAGTCTCCTGACAATGTGTAGAAGAGTGAGTGGACGCTGCCTATTGTTATTTGCTTCTTTCAAGGGAGTTTAAAATAAAATAGAATATGGTGAAGGAGCGAGCCAAGTGGTCCATTCTTGGGGCGCTGTATAAGCTTCGTCTAAAGTTAAGGCATCAATCACGCACAGGCATTTCAACTATTCTTATTTACCTTAATTATAAACACGCACCAGAAGTAAAGAAGAATAGGAGAAGGAAGGTAACGGTCATAACCACAGTCATCAATTTGCACACAATAATTACCTAACTCTCATTACACAATAATTCCTCTTATATTCACTCCTGAGTAATCAGAACTGACAGAACTTGTTACTTGAATGACATGCTGCACATCATTAATTGAGGGATACAGATATCTGTCTGAGAAATATGGTTATGTTTTTTTAGAGGTAGTTTTTCTGGAAAATCCAGAAGTTAGTAGACATCGACAACATGAACATTTAGAACTCTTGATATGCTAACATCATGAGACTAGAAAGCATGATCACTAGTCTTACGATGTAAGCATTAAGAATTGAAAAACCAATGTGAAAGATATGTTTAGCTGATTGGAATAAAGTCTCTTTTTTTCCTTCTTTCTATGGGAAACAAAAGTTACAATAAGAAAAACGCTCGCAAAATTCAGTTTAAGTAAACACGCCATCATACTGTACCAAGAAAAACAACTTAAACAATAACAATAAGATTAATGTGTTCTGTAAAATTAATTAAAGAATACAGTTAGTGCAATGGGCGACAGTAGGAAAGCTTGTGTACCGTAACATCATTTATATGAACTCAGCTAGCAAATAAACAGAGAGAGAGAAAGAGAGAGTGAGAGAGAGAGAGAAAGAGAGAGAGAGAGAGAGCTTAATTGAAGTGAGTGACAGAACTGCAATGCTGAGGACAATTGGAACAACTCCACTACTGCTTTTCCAGTCTCTACACTACAAGCCAGAACAACTGTCTACAAATTGATTAATATTTTTCAAATTGCGGTGCCGTGCAGTATTAGTATTCCTGAACTTGCAGTGTCGTGCAGTATTAGTATTCCTGAACTTGCAGTGTCGTGCAGTATTAGTATTCCTGAACTTGCAGTGTCGTGCAGTATTAGTATTCCTGAACTTGCAGTGTCGTGCAGTATTAGTATTCCTGAACTTGCAGTGTCGTGCAGTATTAGTATTCCTGAACTTGCGGTGCTGTCGAATGTCCAAATTGCAGATAAATCTAAGAAGAGTAAATAATACTAACATTTTACTGTAAGTTAGGTAATTCGTTAATGTAAATTATTTGTACGATATTGTCTGATAATTTACACATCTTTTGATGATAAACTTTAAACGCACAGCTAACTCATCCCTGCGACTATTTTATTCTATCTTTCACTCATGCGTTTATTACATAATTTTATTTTTTCTATGTATTGTTTTTCCATCTATAATGTTGATATATGAATTGAAAATGACGAAGTAATTATGCATGAGGCGCAATTTCACCAAATCGGGAGGATGTCGAGCGAATTAAAATAACAAGAATTCTGTCAAAGAAATAATAATAATAACGAAAAATAATCTGAATAATACCTTGAAAATGGCTTCCATCGTATCAGTATTGATATTTTATACGAATAAAATGTTATACTTCTATATCTGTTTCAAAAAATGAACAGCAATAAAATAATAAGCCATGATATTCTTTCCCGAAAATGTAACAATCAGTATATAAAGTGAGTATTAGAATAGCAATAGTCATTAGTATTTGTACCGATATCACTGATAGTATCACGAAATAGGCAAGACCATTAGATTTGAAGTAAAATGTACAGCACATGCAGCTTTTGCAACATCACGTAGTAAAAAGAATTACACTAAGAATTGTGAAGAAGATTGTACGTGCACATGAAGCGAACACAGCACAATCGCAACACAGAGTTTGTTCGTGCGGATACCTGCTTTCATCAGCTAATGGTGGGCTCTGCCTAGCACAGCTCCTCTGCCTGGCTGCTCAAACACTTCTCACAAATTTCTGTTGCTCTTCCTTGTACAAAAGTTTCCCGCCAAGAATTTTGGTGACCATGAAGACAGAGAGATGAAACCGTAGGGGCATCACGTCGCTTCCTTCTCCAGTCCAGAAAAAATAACCCCGTGAACGAAGGAATTAAATTGGACGACGACGCAATTGTCTGTTCTACCCACGTATGCAAATTAATTGAATGGTTAGCTGAAAAACCTGCGTACGAAAGAAGAAAAAGACTGTAGAGCCAGAATGAAACAACCCTTGGACAATCCCTGTGAAAAGTTTTTTTGATGTGCAGCACCAATTAATATCACAAGTGCGTAAAACACATCGAAACTCTTTCATAATTTAGATCGAATAATGTGATCATGCAAAATATCAAGTCGAGTTTATGTATACTTTGACATGAGAGTAATAAGCGTGTAGATTGATGAGAAAACTTACGAACGCTTGAAAAAATGATATGCCAAAAAATTATCCAATAATTCATGCATAAAGAAAAAGGGCCAAGCCTGTTATTCACTCCTCTGAAGTAATCAACAAGTTTTTCTTGAGCACTAACTTGCATAGACGATATTTATGTGTTCTGCAAGACTTCTCACCACGCACTTGTGGACTATTCAGAGGTAGAGCTCACGCACTTCCGCCTGCATTGTTGATGAAAGTACAAAATAGCTCACCCTGGGGTGCGCCATAAAGACCATTATCTGCGTCATAAGTCTGGCGTTGAAACAAAGGACCGGCCAGTGTCATTTTGTGAAGGTTATCGTCCTCTGAGAGGTGCATTGGTTGTCCTCACTCTTTCTTCTTCTTCAGTTCAGTGGCCTTAGAACTGGAGCCTCGGCAGCCACATGTGGTCTCCTCCAAAGTAGGATTTGAGAAGATGGACGAAATGGAAAACTAAAGCTGAAAACAAAATGGCTCTGCAAGAAAAACTGGCAAACCTAATCTACTTATATAATATACAGTGTATCTCCATCTCATTTTATCTGTGTGTGTCTGTCTCATTTCTTCCAATCTTTTACTGAAGAAAAATTATTGAACTGAAATCAGAACGGGTATACATGTATTATAAGCATTGTAATGTGGATACCAAATACGCTGGATTACTATAGATATTGTAAAATACGCCATTTTTTCCGATTAGCCTTCTTCTCCTACATGACCATGTTGTCTGTAGATGAGATACAAAATGGAAGTTCGGTATGTATTCATAAAAAATATTAATTACAATTCAGTTGTCATAAATCTTTAATACATTCGTATTCATAATAATTTCAAAGTAGTCAAAGTAAACTGTGGAATTTCCATATGAACCATCTTGTTGAAAATAAATCAGTCAGAGCAGCAGTTATTGGCTTTTCAGAAATGGGATACTAAACATATAGATTTGATTAGAATTGTTTCTCTGTAACAGGACAAGAAAATTATTTGAATCTATTGAACTGTTACTAAAAATGTTCAATGCTGATGGAAGCAGCTGGAGGAATATGATCCACAAATAGAATTTTACTTTCTACGATACTTTAAATGAAAGAAACAAAATAAAGTGAGCGGAACCAGTCAAGCAGCCACAGGCTTCTTCTAGAACCAGTACTTCCGAAAATCGAATAAAGAAAAGCAAAATTGGGAAACTGCAGCCGCAGACCCAGCTGGAGACGAAGTGCAGCTTTCTGTTCAGGATTGCGACTTTCTTCCGAGCAACAAACTTCCCTGATTGGTTCTTTGTTTCGGTTGAGCCGGACGCGAAGTTTGTTTGGCCTCGATACATCGCAGGGCCCAAAACTTGGTGCTTCTTTTCTCAGCTGAAGCGAAGCTTGCGAGCAACGATTGCGTTACAGTGAGCGGAGTCTCAGTGTTCCTGTAGCGCTTGTTTTGCTCGTGCTGGATGTGTCTTCTTGCACCGGAATGTTAATTTACTACAGCAGTTTGGTCACAAACATTAAAAATTCGAATTAGTTCTAATTTCCTTTGTTATTCCGCAAGACAAGAGTAACTAGTTAACTTATTAAGAGTAACGAGTTTTCTTATTCTTTAATTGAATAACATTTTCACATAAATTATAACATTTTCATTGGACGGATGTGGTTGCTATGAAGAGGTTGGTTCCATCCTGTGTACAACAACTGACGGACTCCCGTACTCATTTTTGATTAAGTAAATCTAAAACGAAATAAGAATTTAATGGGCTCCAGAAATTTCATCAGTGCATGTGATTAGTAAATCCACACTACACAATGAAATAATCCTCTTTGTCGTATTTTTCCATCATTCATCCCATAAGATAGTTGACATGGAGAATTAAACTAGGAAACAAGTCTCGTGATAGTCTTAAGCAAAATACATTTATGTTTTTTAATGGATTGTGTTAGTAGTACCACTGTCATGGAATCTTGAACTGAAAGGAGTTTCTATATTGGAAAGGAAAAACGCGTTTTAATGAAAAAAAATACATGTTTTCCCAATAATCCAGTGCCTTTAGTAGCTATGATTCAGGCTTAAAATACATACACTGAAAATCTAAAGATCATTATGCATAATTACATATGCATATGGTAAACGAATAACAAAAATAAGCATTTCATAAAATTTCTTAGCATCTCCTACCATGGCAGAACATTTTTATAAATGTGGACAAAGAACCAAGTCTTTTCTAACTAAAATCAAAAAGAAAGTAATGCGATGCAGTACATTGGTGGAGTTTCTCTGCAAGGTTTGGCTTACTTGGAGCAGTGCTGGTGGGAAAATGAAGGTAATTATGAGAGGCTAAGCGTAGTGAGATCGATTTACAGTCGTATGGTTCATATCCAACATGAGTCGGAAAACACACCAGAGTCTAATTTATTATAGAATATACGTGGCGGTAACCAATTATAGACCGTAACAAGTTTCATTTAGTAGCAACACTGCAAGAGAGCTGCAAAACGACATGATTAACTTTCATGTATGCTAGATTTTTACAGCATATAATCATCCCTTCCCGAAGTTTAGAAACAAGCAAGTAATGTTGTTTTATGTCCCAAATCCCTTCACATAAACTAAACAGAAACTCATGGCATTGATGAACTCAATTGAAATTACTAATTGTTGCTCAGACTCAGCGGCAGCGCGTACTGTAGCTGGTGTTTAGAATATTAGAGTTCATGCAGAAGAATACATGATAGGAGAGCTACTCAATAATATTATGGGCAATGCTGAAGAACTGCTAGAAGACGTGATATAGAATTGTCCAAGTGATAGACAACAATATGAAAGCTGTTGTAGAAGAATATTAGAAGCAATACAGAAGAACATTAGAGGCGTTACTGAAGAATATTAGAGGCAACAATGAAGAATACTAAAGGAAATTATACAGAAGAATACTAGAAGGTGCAATGCTGAAGAATAGAGTAAATGATAGTGAAGAAAAATTCGAGAGATGAAGAAGAGAAGTATGAGTGATAGAGAACAATATTAGAGCTGATGCAGAAGAATATTAGAAGTGATACAGAGGAATATTAGAAAAGTTATAATACTAAAGGGGCTAAAGGAGAATATTAGAGGTGCTAGAGGAGAATATTGTAGGTGCTGGGGGAGAATATTGTAGGTGCTAGAAGAGAATATTGTAGGTGCTGAAGGAGAATATTGTAGGTGCTAGAGGAGAATATTGTAGGTGCTAGAGGAGAATATTGTAGGCGCTAGAGAATAGTATCAGCGGAAGACTGATGACATCAAAAGGAAGGTAATTAAAGAGGAGGAGGATGTGACCACCGTGCATCAGCCTAATACTGCCGCCCTGCTGCTCATGTCAGTTACACACGCAACCTCGAGCTCTCCTGAGTGTCCAGGCCTCTCTTCTCAACCGGACCATCGCGCTGCCACGCGGTTCTCACCCGGACCATCGCGCTGCCACGCGGTTCTCACCCGGACAATCGCACTGCTACGCGGTTCTCACCCGGACCATCGCGCTGCCACGCGGTTCTCAACCTCATAATAGCTGAGCCTGATATTAAATCCTCTAGCTGCTACTATCAACTACATCGTCGCAATGGAGCACAGAAACAATGTTTTTCACAGGCTTTTATTATTATTGTCATTACAGGCATTTTAATTTTCGAAAAATATTTTATTCCTCAGTCAGTTGTCATGTTTGTGACGGTATAGTTGAACACTGCCAGAGCTCTTGGGAAGTGCTGGGAGTTGCACTGTAAACATAGACTCAAACTGTCACAAATTCTTCAAATAATTCAATATCCAGACTGGAATGTCTGAGCACTTCATATCTCTGAAAAATTCTACATGAAATTCTTGTCCGAACATAAATGTTGTTTGATCTTAAATATATAAGTAATTATGTATGATACAGCGCAAAACTCTCAGCAATTTTTATAGAAGTGAATTTTTGTTACAGAAAACATGATCAATGTATGAATGTTAACAGAATGGAGGGCAAAAATATTTCACACTATGAAATATTCATTAAGTTTAAGCTTTTGACCCTCACAAGACTCACCACTATTATCCTTCAACACACAAAATATAATAAAACAAAATCGCATAAGGAAGTAAAAGCATACCAAGAGTTCCCAAAGTTATAGATTCAAAGCTAAATTCCACAGACCTGGAATAATCAGTTTCATTTAAGTTGTACTTAAATTCATAAACCAAATACCACCATTTTAAATCATTTTTAAATCACAGTCAAACACCGACATTCTTGGTCTTTAACTCCAAGAGAGCGTTTCCGGGGTGCAGCATGTGAGCCAGAAGCGTCGTGTGTGATGCTTAAGTGACAGAAGCTTCTCGGCTGAAATGATGTCGTCCAAAATAGTGCATGCTCTAGCACAGGTCTGCTGAAACGCTCAGCACAGCAATATCTGTGACAGCCCTGCACGGCACCAAAGAACAATACTGCATTGTCTGTGCCCGTTTGGAGCCTCTTCATATCGTTCTATTCTGAAGCAAAAAGCCGTCGTGATTGATCGCCTTCGCTAAAGACGTCTTTAGAGAAGCGACTTCTATGAGAGGAATGCTTCAAAGTCATCTGGGTTGAAGTCTTTAAAAATAGATGAATAATAGATGTGACCTGGATTGCAGTCTAGAAAAATAGATGAGTAATGGAAGTGAATCAGGCTAAAGTCAATAAAAATAGATAAATAATAGAGAACTATTGCAATGATAGTCCACTCGTCTGTTTGAGTATTCATCGCTGGATTTAGTATCAAAATAACGCTTTAATCACAGGACGAAATAGAACAAACAAGAATCTCAATTAGTTGCTTAACTTCGCCAATAGCATTTTGTTAATAAGTTGATACACTACTAATTCAGTTGAAGCGTTCGTTATTGTATTGTTCTTATTTATGACTTGGACTCGAGCTGGAAACTCAGAATTTTTACAAATACTGGAGTGATATCATCTGTTCTTACTTTATAAAATGAAAATAAGTAGGAAGAAAATCAGGTCTCATGACATAAAAGTGTGTTGAGAGAAAAAAAATCATCTGCAAGCCCAAATCACCCAATGTCACAGTTTTGAAGGCCGATATAAAAAATAAACCGGCTAGTTAAATGAAGATATTATAACAGAATTTTTGCTACGCTTTACTCCTGAACACCTCCATGCACTTTAGTACGTAATAACAGTCACCAGGCAGAGGTGTATGCCATCCATTACAGCCACATCAAAAAGCCAGAGTAATTCAGCAGGCACAAATGCGTCTGTTGTCATATGTGAATACCTCGTACAACACACACAAAGCATTCAATCAAGGAATCGCACTAAAAGCTACTCCAATCAATACGAACCTTCCACTGCGTCGTCTGTAGGCGATAAGTAACACAAAAATTGAGCACAACACTGCCGATGTTAATTATTGATCTAACGCAGCTGAAGCTCGGCGGTGGCAAGGAAAAGAACCGAAGGTGTTTCTTAAAAATGAGGGTGGAGTGACGACACCGCCTCTGGCGAGGTAAAGCTCCTGTTTGCTGGAGCAGTGGAACAGCAGGCATGAGGATGATGCAGCCTAAGACGCGATTAAATTGAATATTGGAAAAGAATGGATTAGATGAGCTGTTTTGGAGCTCAGGGTACTGTACGACCACTAAAACTGCATGCTATTCTCATGGCGTATGAGTGCGTAGCCATCTTTCTTAGGCATTAACGCAGGAATCTATAAAATGGTTTTATAGTCTGGTGTTTTCTAATTCAGTTATGAAGGGGATAAATGGAGTAACATTTTTAGTTTTGACCAACGATGAAGTGGAATGTTTCGATACATAAGAAATATAGAAAGAAGCATTTTCCAAGGGCAGTGTGATTATTTAGCGATCGATACCAATGATTTCCTGGCTCGGAGCTCCAGTGCTACCAATGATTTCATGGCACGGAGCTCCAGTGCCAGCTCAAGTGTTTATTCATGAGAGCTGACGAGGATAACCATCAAGAATCTGGTAATGAGAAGTGGATAAACTGAAGGGGAAGTGAGGGTCCAAAAAAGGGAAGAAGCACTGGAAGGGGAGGATGCCCAATAATAACGAGGGTAATGATCAAGACGTTGGTAATTAGAAAGAACTAAACTGGAGGGAAAGTGAGGGTCCACAGAAAGTATGAACCGCAGGAAGAGTTGGGTGCCCAATAATAATGAGGATAATGATCAAGACTTTGGTAATTAGAAAGAACTAAACTGGAGGGAAAGTGAGGGTCCGCAGAAAGTATGAACCGCAGGAAGAGTTGGGTGCCCAATAATAATGAGGATAATGATCGAGGAAGGAACTTCCGAGAGACTCGCCGATGTCCCTACAAAGATGAAAGTTTTCTTTGAGCCCTTCTCCGGCTGGTAAATTTTTCTCCGAACTTTAGGAGGCTTCTTAAATGAGGTTCTTTCAAGAGAAAAGACTTGAGAAGAGTTTTATCCGTTGAGCTCAAAAAATTGTAGTCCCTTAAAGACAAGTTCTACGTGGGATTTTAAATTAAGTTCCTTTCATTATCATAATGCAGAGGCGCAAACACCTCCCCCCCCAACTTTACTGCAATTTTTTCTATTGAAAAGTTCTGTCTATCCGTGAATCTCAATGGAACAAGCTCCGACTGAGAACAGTTATTTCGTCTCTTCTTCTCATTGGGAATTAATGTTTTTCTTTAAACTGAATTTTTCACTCAAAATGTACGTGTGATGACCACAATCGCTTGCAGGTAATAAGGAAGCTTCACCGAACGTTTGAAAATAAATTTATAATACACAATGAGTGAGCTTTACAAATAATGCAAAAAAGGATGAATTACAAACTTTTTCATGAAATAACGAAGATGAAAATTTGCTGCAACCAGAATTCATTTTTATCTCTGCCCCGGAAAGTGACAACAATAATCATAAATATTTTCTGTGACATTAATTTATATGTTATTTTCCATGTAAAAAATGCGTTCTTGTTTGATTTTACAGTGTTAACATTCGGCAAATAAAACGATTGAAAATTGTCATGTTGACCTCATCTAAGTACTTTATCTTCAGCCCAACAGTTGAACCTCGACACCTTAATTGCTCTGGTCCATTGAATTCCGTATTCCTTGTTTTAAGAGTAACATGTCAATTTCCATTCTCTAGTCAGAAAAACACCAGCTGTTACAGCAAAATGAATGAGTAAATATTAGTAGTTCCGATGTTATTGAAAACATTATTGGATTTACTGATACTAATAATGGTTCAGCAATGGCCATGGAATTAATTTTCATGTGCAGTCTTCACAGAATGTTGTTGACTCTTTCCCTACCTCGTGCTCTGATGGAGCTTAGGCAGAACTCGTCAAGCACAACTACTAGCAGTGTAATTTAGTGGTTGTGAAGAGACCGAATATTTTGATGGAAGAGCAGAAAGAAGGGACAGAATATGAGACTTCAAACAGAAGGGACAGAATATGAGACTTCAAACAGAAGGGACAGAATATGAGACTTCAAACAGAAGGAACAGAATATGAGACTTCAAACAGAAGTGACAGAATATGAGAGTTCAAACAGAAGGAACAGAATATGAGACTTCAAACAGGAGGGACAGAATATGAGACTTCAAACAGAAGTGACAGATTATGAGAGTTCAACAGGAGGGACAGAATGTGAGACTTCAAACAGAAGTGACAGATTATGAGAGTTCAACAGGAGGGACAGAATATGAGACTTCAAACAGAAGTGACAGATTATGAGAGTTCAAACAGAAGGGACAGAATATAAGACTTCAAACAGAAGTGACAAAATTTGATTAGTGAGCGAACATACGTAACAGATTTAGATAGTAGTGCAAACTTAAGTTACACACTTCAAAGACATTGCAAATGCAAGTAGCAGACTTGAATGACAGAACTAACACAAGTAACAGAGAACACAAGTAACAGACTTGAATGACAGAACTAACACAAGTAACAGAGAACACAAGTAGCAAACTTGGATGACAGAACTAACACAAGTAACAGAGAACACAAGTAACAGACTTGAATGACAGAACTAACACAAGTAACAGAGAACACAAGTAACAGACTTGGATGACAGAACTAGCACAAATAACACATAAAACAGATAAAACTGTAGTGTCAAATTTTAACGACAGTATAGGCGGATTAGCTTTCTTTTTGCCAGCATGCAGTCATTTTGGGTCACACCCTTGCATTTATAACTTAGATCCCTCGCATAAAATTACGTCTATAAATGACTCACTACAGGAAGCTCTGAGGACATTGATCACGGGCACAATATCTATGTTCGGGCTGCTCTCATGAGAGAGCTGTCACGAAGCCCAATGTACATACATAAACTTCCATAGAATGTATTAGTATTTCATATTCCACCTATACACTTGATAGCTGCTATTGTGACCTCTTTTTTGGAGTTTATAATACGAATGAATGAATATTTTCAGACAAACGTTTGAACACAAATATATTCGAAGCAAAGCATCGTATTTAATATTTCTAAGGCTCCTTACAGAATGCATCCGTATCACTCCTACCCGAGTATCCTTCGCTCGCTGGCTTGCTGGGAATGTGTCATTAGTGCAAGATTGATTATAATCTATGTTCTTGCCTCTTCCTTGGCTCAGGACAATAAAAAACACTGCAACATGCGATTATCTATAGACAGAGGGCAATGAATCACGCACTAAACTAGGCATTGTAAAACAGATTAGAAACGAGAGTGCTTTTCCTTAGGCATGGTAGGGATTTAATAAATACGTAGGTACAGTGAACGTTCGTGACAAGTAGTTAGGCTGTGTATTAAGAAGTTATTGATAGCACAATGTATTTTTAAAATAAAATCAAGCCTTTATCTCTATAACTCAGTCGACCAACACATAAAAAATCCCCATTTTCAGCCTTCAAGTGGCATTCAGCACAGCATTTACGAGTATGTCTGCTGTTAGCTAAACTTCATGGCTGTCTCTCAATCGTTATTCCCATATGACCACCTCTGATGGATTTATTATCCGAATGCTTGTGCTGGAGAATTGAACAATAACTCATTAGCTCCATGGAAAATGATATATGACTCAATACCAAGGCAAATAACTGTGATTATTGTTTCCACTCCCCAGAAATGAGATAATGTGAGGTTGCAGGCTGCTAGTCAGAGCGTAAACAAACTTTTTCTGTACAGTTTGGGACAGACCTCACTGAGAGCTGAGGAGGCTTTTGAGGCTTGATTAAAAGAAAGAGAACAGAGGGAGAGAAGAAGTGAGTGAGAGAGAAGGAGTGAGGGAGAGAGAAGGAGTGAGGGGGAGAGAAGGAGTGAGGGGGAGAGAAGGAGTGAGGGGGAAAATAAATACAGAGGAGAAATAGAAGAAGGGGGAAAAGAGAACAAGGGGAGAAAAGAAACAAGGGAAGAAAGGAAACAAAGAGAAAAAGAGAAAAAGGGGAGAAAGGGAATAAGGGGAAAAAAGGGAATGATGGATAGAAAGGAAATAAGGCGAGGAGCAAAGAAATTTAAAGAGGAAATAAGGGGAGAATGGAAACACGGGGGAAAAATAGAACGCGAGGGAGAAAGGGAATAAGGATGAGAAAGGAAACAAGGGAAAAGGGAGGGAAAAGAGGGAGGAGTAAGGAGAAGGGAAGGGAATACTCGGTTCTCAATGCAGTGCAAGATTTATTGAGCACAAGCTGCTTTTGATGATATACTGCCTTCAATTGCAATGGATCCACATTTTTATGGATTAATAGTCGAATTTAATTCGCTCGTAAATTTGACTTTCAAGGTAAGGTCAGAGTTGAAAAATTAAACTTTATTAGGCTTGAAATAAGTGCATAAACCCTCCATCCTGAACACTGTCTTCGATGCGTGAATCTTGCAGACAGAAAACGCAAACTCATCGAGGGACATTGAATGGTCGAGCTATGAAATAATGGTCTCAACTTATTAGTACACTTTATAAATTACGAGCCCAGACTGAAAGAGTGATACCTCTCAAGTAAATTGATTGGAATATTCAGAAAAAATATTTATTGAGATATTTTTGTTCTATTCAAAAAGAAATTAAAGCACATCATCATAAAAAAATAACAGTTTCCCTGCTGAAATTTTTCCTTGTTCGTCTACGTATACTAAATTACATTCCTAGTTGAACCCTGCAAGCTTGTAAAACTAAGGGTTTATCAGACAGATTTCGAGTTAACTCACCCCAACAATATTTGGTCTCACACGACGACCGTTGATTAAATCTATTATTGTGAACTGGATGAAACAACAGTCCATTAAATAACACAAATCAGGAACGAACACATCCTCTAAATTCAAAGTCATTTTCGCTTCATTCAGCGACTGTAGAAACAAATAACAAACAGGGTAATTGAGCTCTAACTGTATCCCACGAAATACACAACAATACAATAATAGGCGTCTAGATTGAATAGGTAGCAGCACTGTTCATGAAGAGGTAGCTGGACTCTCACCTGGTTGTGTTCAGACAAACATGTTTTTGTCTGGCCACCTCCTCATCAAGAACACAAGGCTCATCATATGCACCACTAAATGCAATTGTTATACTTCCAGTAAGAAAAATAAGATTAGCACCATCTGGGAAACCTTTTGATAATTTCATCTGTTTTCAGTATTCACACAGATGTGTAGGAGAAGAATAGAATGACTCCCACGTAATTCTTGGTGGAAGTGATAGTTCATTTCAATAAATGCGTCAGGTGTACTGAATCAGTTTTAAGTTTTTATCTATATTGTTTCTCCACAAGGTTTTTGTGGTGTAAATAGTGATGAAACATACGATTTAATGTGAAATATTATTAGCAGTTTACAAATGTTCGTGAAAATCTTAGATATTCGCAGTACACTCACAAGGTGACCTTGTTCAACACCCAAAAATTGAAGATCATTTATCCCGACGTTAATCAAAATGTCTCAGTGTATGAAAGTTATAGAAAATCTATGCTGTGACGAGAACACAGCACAAACGATGTAAGCTGGGACAGTGGTACAGCGCAGAACATATTCTCGAGGGAAAATGATTTGTGTGAAAGTTTGTGATGAACGATTTATGAAAAAATGAACGCGTCGTACCAGATACACGCTATGTGTAAATTTGGACATACTGATATAATTTCTGCCCAAATTTACAGACGTAAAGTAATTTTTCGTTGTCCATGATCTATGTCTGAGCTTAATGTCAAGTTTTACTGGGTTTTGTTGGCTTAATGCCGAACCCACAATCTGCTTCCGTGATGTTCAATGCCAGAAATATAAAAAAAGTGTTCGAAAATAATTCTAAAGAAAGAAATCTTTCATAACCAGCAATAATGATAGACTTTTTATAACACTAAAGTTCACTGTTAAATGTAGTATGATCTGCACAGGGTTAACCTTATTGAGGACTCAGCATGTGTTCATAGAGCTTTTTTTAGAGAAGCAGGATTTTCCTTGTAACATCAAGCGTTATAGTCTAAGTGATATTATTCATTTCTTTCATAGATCATTTTGTTACTGCAGCACCTATAATTCACAGCAGCGAACAATAATTCAGAACACTTTGATGGGAGCGTCTGATGAAATATGCAGCAATTCTAGTGATTGAATGGAGCTCGTTCGTGTTTTCATTGAAGGCAGTGTGAATAGAATTATAGCATTTGAAGCAACATTTCCCCTAACGCGGGCTCAGCGTTTGATAAATTTAGACAACGAATTCATGTGATGTGACTCTCGAACAAATACGACAACAGCGTTTTACGTGAAATAACATCGAGGTTAATTCAAAACAGCATAGGAGTGAAAATAAATTCATACCAATGGCCGAGCTTAAAAAACAATGTCATTTGCGCAAAATGTTATCGGAGAGCGCAAAAACTGAGCGAGCGTAAAAAACAAATTGATTCAATAGAACAAAAGAGGCAGTAGGGTATTAACACAAAAGCCATCTGGCTTCACAGAGAGCCTCCATGGCGTTGTTACGCAGCTGCAACTCGTCCTCAGAACTTCGCAGGGAGTGCGATAGTACAGCGTGGCAGTGCAGTCACTGTAGTCATTGTGTGTGTTTCTGTATAACTAGGCTCTGCTGGACATACAGTGGCGCTAAGCAGAATAGAATAGAATAGAATAGAATGAGACGATAGGAACAAGCCTTTTGGCCCATTCTTTGGACGATACCCAAGTCCCATACCGTAATTCTAAGCCGCCGATGGTCATACACAAACCGACCACTGCGGCAGCTGGCCTCGAACCCGGGTCTTTCCGCATCGCAAACGGGTTTGCTCACCAATCGACCAAACTGGTGGTACTGGTGGAATACAGGGATGCTTCTCATAATACAGTGTTGCCACCCAGACTACAATGATACCATAATACTACTCAGAATACAATGATATACTGATGCTAGTCAAAATATAATTATATTTCTTAAAATACAGTGATACTACCCAGAGTGCAATGATACAATGATGCTACTTGGAATACAGTGACGCTACTCAAAATACAATGACGCTACTCAAAATATAATTATATTTCTTAAGGTGATACTAAACAGAATACAATGATACTCGTACAATGATACACTGATATTATTCAAAATGATAGAAGTAAAACCATTTTTTTACACGAAGCTGATTTTTTTTAAATCAAGTGTAGACGTACAAGACTGAGTTCTCTTCAGTGAAGAAAAGGCATTCGAGTGAGAGACTACAGCTTTGTGATTAATATAAAGTACAAATTAAAAAGAGGCCGTAGTTTTTGTCCTGTGTTGCTACCAATAAAGATTTGGTTTAAAGTACAGTATAATCTATATTGTTCATGCTGGGCACCAAAAAATTGTACGTTGTTTGTATATGACACAGAAACAGTTTACACACTGCAGTGACAGAAATGATTGGCTTCAAAAAAATAATTCAGGAACTACATGATTTTTTAAGTAAATAATCCAGTACAAATTATTAAGTTGCATAGAAAAAATGACTCGATTGGAACATCTGTCTCTTGTGATTAAATAATTTCTATTCAATGAATAAAAAGTTAATCTTCATCTTACTTACAGCAGCTCTTAAATGTAAACTCATAAAAGGTATCACATGAGGGTGAACTATAAGTGAATTCTTATGCTGCAAACTAAACAAAAGAACAAGTAGATTCCCATGAGAAAAAGATGTATGCGAGAACTAACTGCAGTCTGTATGAAACGTTAAGCTACAGCAAGGCCTCTGTCATTCGTAACAAATCCACAGGGTGTCCAAGCGTTCCGGAGCATGAAAACCAACTGACGCGACTTAAATATTGAGCTTTGAGTTTTTATTGTGGTATCTACAATACAAAGCTTGAAATACAAGTTATACATGCATTGTATTATAGATACCACAATAAAAATCCAAGCCTAATTTTTGAGTTGCGTTAGTTGGTTGTCGGGTCCCGTAACGCTTGGACACCCTCTATAGCTCGGTAGGAGAAGGAAAATTCAGAAGCCGAGCTCTAAATTCCAAACTGTTCACTTTGTAACGAACATAGAAGTATTCTCAACGATCAATCATTTTTATTTCTGCAAAGCAAAAAGTATCATTGCAATTATCGTTTTATATGGGTTCCTTTTCCGGGAAGCTTCGAGGGAGTATCCCAGTTGAATTTCGATGGCTTGCTAGTTATTTTCACAAACCCTGGATGACAGATAATACCCTCATTTAAACGGAATTATTTACTTCATTAGGGTTTGATCACACTTGCTGTAATCTTCCTGGTATGTAAACATGTTAAAAAGAGAAATATGACCGTAAGTCTCGAATATATGCTTCCGGTCGCTAAAAAGTCTGCGGTTTTTACCACCCAGCTTCATAAAATTTGCATTTCATTCGAGCTACTGCTATGCAGGTACTGTGTTCTCATTAAGTTGTGCAGTAAATTAGACTTCAGCAGTGTCGAGACAATAAAAGCTTTCATCCAGTCGAGCTTGAGAGCTCAGTTCGTCATCTCATACTCGCTTCCACTCAAATTGCAGTCCCGAATGTTTTCTTCTACTTACTTCATTGTTTTAGCGAGTTGATTAAATATCTGTCGCCCCTACAAGAGAGAACAGTAAAAACTGTTTTCAATGACTTTTGGAGTGACGACAGGGAGCAATGAAATGTGATAGAAAATCATGTGAAACCTGTCATAAAACAACGGCTGTATTTTTAGAAGAGGTACACCATCGTTCTAAATAACCATTATATTACTTCGTCTATAATGCATATCCGATCGCTGGAAACCAGGCAGATATGGCAGGAACATTTTTACATTCTGAATCGATGAAAAATATATTCTTCTATCAAAAATTCATACGTTTAATAAATGGTTAAATTTTCAGCAAGTTTAATGCAGCTTCGATTGGTGGAATAGTGGTCTCGGGATTTTCTTTTTTGTAACCCTTGTTCACACTCGTTTTTTCGACTTGGCAAATATAGATGGATAATAGCTCTATCCCAGAATTCAGGCCACCAAAATGAGCCATTGATATTCAATGATAATACAGGCATGCTTATTTTCCTGACCGATTAAGTCTTTCAATTCCACTTCATGCTCTTCAAACGAATGTTGATGAACGCGACAGAAACCTCATCACTTGTGTATACCAGAGGAATTAGGGTATGAATGGTTCAATGTTTTTGAAATTCCGATGTTAGTGAAGATGTTGTTAGTGAAGTGCTTTTTTTAGCTGCCTTTGCAGTGCAATGATTTTTAGGAAACTCGTTGCAACTCTTTGTAAACTCTGGCGTCCGTTTCGAGCTGTGTTTACGAACGCTTCATTAGCCATAGTTAGGGAACGACAGTATGACAATGGAGACACACCTCAAAAACATTCATCAATTCTGTAATTCCAGATCCCACTCTACACCATCAATGATGATGAAACAGAGTGGCTGGTTGTGTTCATGTGTGTTAAATAACAGTCAACTACTAGATGTGGAATTTGGCCTTTACCTTTACCTTGTTAATGATGTTTACAAGTCACGTTCTGAAGGTTGGATGATAATCAATTCGTATTCTGGGTGAGCTAAAACATTGTGTGAATTTACTAAGCAATAAAGAAGTCAGTCAGGCGATTGTATCAGGTTAGTTACGTGTCTTTATAATTTAATTGGTTTTCGTGCTCAGCAAAGAGATTTATCTCAGTGTTTACTGCAATTCATATACACGCTTAGCCCACAACAATCCATGTATAGCCCAAAACAATTCATTTATAGCCCAAAAAGTCTATTTATAGCCAAACAATTCCTTTATAGCCCAAAACAATTCATTTACAGCCCAAAGCACTCTATTTATAGCCAAAACATCCCTTTATAGCTCAAAACAATCCATTTATAGCCCAAACAATCAATTTAAAGCCCAAAACAAAACATTCATGTCCCAAAAATAAGTTAAGTATCATTTTTTGCAGAGTGTAGTTTTTTACGAAACTTTGTCATTACACTGTTTTGTGTGTTAAATATAAAAGGGATAAATGGTCCCACGACTTCCCATAAAACAAAATTTACGTACAGTGGGAACTCTTCCATAACCTCAAGCGTCACGTTACACTTACTCACAAACGCCACATGTTCTTCACGAGGAATAATAAGCAAACATTCTTTCCGTATGATATTAGAAAACACTTTCAGCAGTCAATCAGTTGGTCTTTATTGTTGCTTCATCACATAGCAAAATAGAAATTGGTGACTACGACGAAAATTCGTTTGGTCTCGGAGCAAGATGTAAATGTAGTAAATGTAGTCACATGTAGTAAAATGTAATAAATGTAGTGAATTTTGTCACATGTAGTCAAATGTAATAAATGTAGTGAATGTAGGCACATGTAGTAAATGTAATAAATGTAGTGAATGTAGTCACATGTATAATAGTAAAATGTAGTAAATGTAGTTACTTCATCAACATAGTGACTTTTGTATATACTTTATGTCTACAGAAGTAAATCATAGGATTTTTTCTTAATATTCTCTTAAATAACTATAAATGTTACCTCATTATTTGCCCAGAGCAATAATTATATCCTTACAGGAATTTTTTTTTTAATTTGTCCACACAAAAGAAGACATACAGCTGTAAAGAGAGCATAAACTGGTCATTTTTACAGTAAATCCAAGGCTCCAGCTATCACACAGAAAGACCTTTCATTGTACAGGGTGCAGCAACATAACTTCCTTTTTCCAAAGCAAAGCACTTTGAAAAAAGGAAATTGTGTTGCTGCACCATGTAGAAGTGTTACCCACTTGTATGTAGAACTGAACACCAGCCACCACATCTCTGATGACAGGTCACACCAGCATTTAGATTTAGGAAACTCAGTCCTAGTGGGTACAACCTCATCGAATTCTGGAGACTACATGTTCTTGGTTTTAATACGGAGCTATCGTTGATGTACGACGGTTTGCATGTTGACACAGTGACTCACAGGCCCAAGCTATGCATAAATGTTTAGCTAATTCAGAAGCCTGACATCAGCACGAGTATATTGGATACATGAGCTGTGCACCAGCGAGTTACCTTTATCCCATGATGTTCATCAACTGCTTTGTAGTTCATGAACTACAGTTGTAGTTGATGTTGTTCATCAACTTCTCGGTAGTTGATGAACTACAGTTGTAGTTGATGTTGTTCATCAACTGCTCTGTGGTTGATGAACAACAGTTATAGTTGATGTTGTTCATCAATTGCTCTGTAATTGATGAACTACAGTTATAGTTCATCAACTGCTCTATAGCCCACATGCAAGCGATACGACAACCAATGTTTAAATCCCGTTACAAGATTATTTCTGTCATTTTTTTAATGCTACCTATCTGTATTTAATTCTGAGCTTTAAAGTAAAAAAAATATATATATATATATATATATATATATATATATATATATATATATATATATATATATATATTTAATAAAAATATACTCATAATTTCAAAAATTCTGATAGTGATAATAATAGAAAAATCATAGAAGAATAAGTAAAAATAGATAATTGACTGGATGCTAGTCATTCTGTCTCCATCCTTAATCGCATTTAATTATATTGTGAAACAATTCTGCTTCATTAACGCAACAGATGAACTTCTTATTTACCAAGATTTCACCAAGTCACAGCACCCAAATTAACTTAATTAATTAAAAAACTTTTCTTCAATTAACAAAATTTAACTTCACGATATTCTATTAAAGAAATGAGTTTTAATAATAAATCCTACGAGTGCATTTTCTCATATTTTGACTTCACTTTCAGAAAGTGATTTTACACCGCAATTCATAATTTGATATCAAATATTCGTAACAATAGAGTCAAAATTTATGCATAATTTTTAAAATCAGGTAAAAAGTGTATTTCAGAACAGGAAATTATTTCTCTTGTAGGCCAAAACACACCAACTGACAACTCACTATCTAGGCATTACAGCTTTATGAAGGATATGGACGTACTGTAACTGGCTCTAGCTTGAGACCCTTTTCATAATTACTAAAATTGACATATTAGTTTAGGTTAATGTCTTAGGTGCCGACATATGCACTCACTGTACATATCTGGCAAAAATCTTATAATTACTTTCATTTTCATGACTTTCATTGATATGTTTTTCCCATGAAAGTTTCGAAACAATTTCAACAGCTGTGGTAGCTGAACTGGAGTAAGCTAAACAGTTCCTCCTACGCCACTTAGCAGAAATTACCTCAGCTGAAAATATTTTACACGGTACGCTGTATTTTATAAGTGTAACAAGTAAGACTTGGCAACTCTATTTGTGCATCAGGAATCAGAGGATGTATGAGCTCAAAAATACTGTTATGTGTTTAACAAGCGAGAGAATTTGTGCTGCTCATTATCTCCTCTCCCTGGAGCTCCTATGAAAGCATTGTTAGGCTCAGACTGAAACAGAAGTCGAGATGAAAAGAAGACAGCGAGCAAACAATGATACTTCAGCCAAGCTCATTTCCACGTGAGCTGAGCTGCCTTCTACCTTGCCTGGGGAAAAAACTGGCTGTACAAGCATGCTTGCCAAGCCATAATAGTAAACTGGCCACGGTCTGGAGCTGCAGGCTGTGTAAGGCGGGTCACTCCTACCACTTTTGCAACACCGAGAATTAGATACATAGTAAGGTGTGCGGACTTGTATGGACTCAGAACATAGGTGTTGAATTTACAGAAAGTTTAACAGCTACGTCTGTCCCTAGTCACTTGAGTCAATGCCAAATTACTGATTTTTAGGGGACAGCTGAGCGTCGTGTGCTTGCAGGTCGCTCATGGCTATCGTGAATCTGGCTCTGAATCCTGCTCAAATGACTCTTCAAAACACATTCAGGAGTCAAACTGTACATCTCATTTCTCTACTGGGTTTATGTGCATGAGCATCCAACCATGTTCTTACTAAGAAGAGAACATATAATAATCAATTCAGTATCCTAAACTTCAGTAAATAGAATTCCTTATTGGTCACTAAATACCCTATTGAAGAATTTGTTGCTTTGCACAAGTGATTTGGACAGTGCAAATCCAAGAAAAACAGGTCGAAACATCGCCCACTATTTCACTAGTAAAATCCACAGAATAAATGAAGCAATACCACATACGAGTGTAGTGTCATACTGGACAATAATTATGAGTTTCATACATTTCATCCACATGACTAAAAACCTGACTCATGGAGACCCTCGTGTTTGTTTTCCTTGTCTCTTGAAATCATTTCCACATTTCTTGCATTTCATGCACAACTCAAACGAAAAATTGTTCATCAAGGCAATATCATTGCATTTACATATCGTTATGCTACTGGCTTTCCAATTATTTATCAAGAAATGAAGTTTATTATGTGATTTATATTATGTGGCAGCAAAAATATTTTCTGGGAAAAAATATTATATGACAAAAAAAATATTGTATGAGATCAAAAATGATATAAGAAATCAAAAATATTAGGTTTGAGTAAAAACATGATATGAGCTCAAAAATATTATATTGGATCTAAAATATTATACGGCAGCATAAATATCATATGCGTTCAAAAATATTATATAGCAGCAAAAATGCGGTATAGGATTAAAAACACTATATAGCAACAAAAATAGAGAGAGTTAGCAAACCAAAAAGTTCATTTATGTACGCTGAGCGGATCACGTTCAAATAAAACTACATCTTTCAGGCTTGCGTGTCCAAGCCTGAAACAATCCAGCGATTTATTCCTAGTCACTGAGCTGAATAAATCACGGCAATAGCAACATTTCCTACCCTGAAAAAGCGGTAGCGACTGAGAAGCAAGCCTTGCGCTGCCCTGTTTCTTTCAGTGTTAAACAGCAGCAAACAACATAGAACTGCAGCAAGAAATTTAACATAACCTAAAGTCATCTGTAAATTCCTGCAAATATCATGATATCTATCATCAATGGTAAAACTTATGACTTATTTCTGCTAGCATGCAGCATTACGTAACTGCCTTCATGCACCAGGCAGAAAATCAAGAATATTGTCTAATCACCTTTTCCTAAATTGCTTCTCGTAAAGTGCTTCATGAAATCCATACAAAAAAATAAACACTACCTTTTTTCAGTGAATATTGAAGCCCAGTTTGCTAAGAGCCGCATTTTTTTGCTAGTCTATACCAGCTGTACACCTAACACTCAATTTAGGCTGGTGGTGGGCGTGTTCGACACACACCAGCACACTTGAGAACACTCAATTAAGGCTGCTGGTGGGTGTGTTCGACACACACCAGCACACCTGAGAACACTCAATTAAGGCTGCTGGTGGGTGTGTTCGACACACACCAGCACACCTGAGAACACTCAATTAAGGCTGGTGGTGGGCGTGTTCGACACACACCAGCACACCTGAGAACACTCAATTACGGCTGGTGGTGGGCGTGTTCGACACACACCAGCACACCTGAGAAGACTCAATTAAGGCTGGTGGTGGGCGTGCTGGATTGCTTGCTGACCTCCAGATCATCACAGTTCTGGAGCCAGATTTTGTACAACTAACAAGCGTCAGCTTCCTCTACTCACTCTAGGCCAGTTATTCGGAGCAGGAATTCCCTGAACTCGAAAAATAAAGTAGAGTTTTTGAGAAGGGTGTACACACTGCACTTCTGAGAGTTAGAATTTGTTGTGTAACTAACGGGACAACAATAGCCTCGTTCAAACATTTGGAAAATTGGCTACTTCTTATGTATTTAGGTAAGTATATATTACAAAAAAATGAAGTTTCGTACACGGAAAAGGTTATAGAAAGAATTAGAGTGGAATGTTGTATTCGTTCATCAACAGCCAAATGACGATTGGAAAAAGAAATTGGCATCGATGATTAAGGAATATGAAAACGTTAACGAGTGATCAAGTAAAGGAAAAAAGTAAATCATTTCTGTAATTCAAAGAGACATAGAAAAGAAAAAGAAAAAATCCTTTACTATAATGAAGTTGATGCATGACATGTGTATGAACATTGCGTTCTTAAATCCCGTATAATTAAGGCCCTAAGGATGTGAAAATACACGTGTTAATAAGGCAAAAATTTTATGGTTTCACTAGACACAGAAATTAAGAATATATAGAAGCAAGGATAGCGCTGATGACTTAAGAAGAAGCGCTGTTCATGACTGACAAGCCATGAGATGTTGGATGAGTTACGCAGAAGTTATTCAATTGACTCTTATTGAAGCATCTCAGACGAAGGAGTCCAGTGGAGTTGCATGAGAATGTAACACGTGATCCTGCGTATGAGAATATGAAATTTTTCTCCTCAGGAACTCTATGAAGTTTCCCAGAGTCAAGATTTCCTCGATAATTTCCCGTTGGCACATTCCGATACAATATTCCTTCAGCATCATGAGTGAGTTCAGCATCATGAGTTCAGCATCTTCAGCATTCCTTCAGCATCATGAGTTCTGTGGCGAAATGTTTGACTGTGGGGCTTATCGGTCCGCTTTAATTGTAGAGTAAAATGAAATTCTTCAGAAAATCTAATTTAACACGTTAAGTGCGATACGACCCACCGGTGGGTCACTCAGGTTAGGTTCTGTAATTTTTTCAAAGCTTTCTAGTGACTGTGTGTACAAAGTAAAGATTTGCACCGGCTAGACAATCGCACTCAACGTGTTAAGTCCCAATAAAGGAGTAGTTTATTCTGTGTTTTGCTCTTTTGTGACAACTCTGATCCTAAGAATGTTTCTGCTCAGTGATGGTGCGTCCATTGGCCAAGTACAACAAATTTAACGTCTAAAATTTTTATTATAACATGAAATTATGATTTCTTAATTTTTATGCAGAAATGTAATTTTTCCGGAGTTTTCAAGTATTTATAAGGAATAATAAACTTAATCATACGGCTTGTGTAGACTTTCCAAAGCCAACAACTTAAAGAAAAGAATTAAAGCTTTTTAAGCGACCAGAATAATCTATACCAAAAGTTTGGAGTGTATTCTGCCCCTGAGGTGGAATATTTGTTGTAACGTGAGACAGTCCTGTGAGGCGCTGCAGCTGAGACAGTCCTGTGAGGCGCTGCAGCTGAGACAGTGCTGTGAGGCGCTGCAGCTGAGACAGTGCTGTGAGGCACTGCAGCTGAGACAGTGCTGTGAGGCACTGCAGCTGAGACAGTCCTGTGAGGCGCTGCAGCTGAGACAGTGCTGTGAGGCACTGCAGCTGAGACAGTCCTGTGAGGCGCTGCAGCTGAGACAGTCCTGTGAGGCGCTGCAGCTGAGACAGTGCTGTGAGGCACTGCAGCTGAGACAGTCCTGTGAGGCGCTGCAGCTGAGACAGTGCTGTGAGGCGCTGCAGCTGAGACAGTGCTGTGAGGCACTGCAGCTGAGACAGTGCTGTGAGGCACTGCAGCTGAGACAGTGCTGTGAGGCGCTGCAGCTGAGACAGTGCTGTGAGGCACTGCAGCTGAGACAGTGCTGTGAGGCACTGCAGCTGAGACAGTCCTGTGAGGCACTGCAGCTGAGACAGTGCTGTGAGGCGCTGCAGCTGAGACAGTGCTGTGAGGCGCTGCAACTGACGCCTGCATAACCTGCACATCCTCCCTAGTGACGCATAATTTGGCCCACGGCTCACAGGACACTGACACTCGGCGCGTTCTTTCCCGTCAATATTGACGTGCCATGCTCGGGTAACGGAGGCAACTGTAAAAAAGACCTCGCTGGATACAGTTTTATAGCATGAATGAAATTAAAGAAGTGTCTGCAAAACATCCAGCATCAAAAATAGGATTAGGAAGTGCTTGTGATAGTTATACTTTTGCTCGTTGAGTTGCGTAGGGACTGAAATTCTCCTACGCAAATGTAGTTATAAAAGTTATAAAGTAATTTGACATCATGAAATTCACCATATTCTGTGAATAAATTTAATATCTTCCCATCATTGCGGTTTCTTACCATTTCCGTTGATTCGTTGCGCAGAATATTTCATTAGAAAGCAAGCCACACTGTTCAGTGAGAAGTTAAATATTCGAGGCATAAAGAACAATTGAGGAAGCACTCGGCCGTCACAAAAACAGGTCTGCTTCTATGGAGACGCGACTCAAGCTCTGCCAGTCACAGGCCGCCCTTGCTTGCCCATGTGAATTATGTTAGAGGCGGTGAAGTACCTGCGTCAGCCTGGTCGTTTGTATTCGTCTTAATGATGCCGCAATTTTAACGTCGAAGAAAAGGGAGAGCGGCCGGAAATTTTATTTCAAGTTTTACACAAGTTGTCCTAAAAAAATTGAAAATTGATTCAGGTTGAAATATGTTATATAAGCTCGTATAAATTGTAAAAAATTATCCTGTCATATAAACCTGATAGTAATTAAAACCAATGTGAAGAAATGTGTTTTAAAAAGGAATAAAAAACTTTAGTTAGCAGAATGGATGCAAATATTTTGTAAAGAAATGGAGATCTTTTCTGAAAGTTAAAACACGTTTCTTTTCGCCTATCGAGACGTGTTTCTACGGCAATGCCTTCAATAGAATATTCACATACATAGAATACTCTAAACCGAAAAATTTGTTAAGAGGAAGAAGCAAGAGGAGCAGAAATGGAGCTAGGATTACCGAAGAACACAAATTTTAGGCTGGCAGCTCTGCTACACTGAGGGCTCGAGTGGTCATTTTTTATTCTGTTCGAGACGCTTTTTGCTCGAGGACAGATGTTGAGTGAGGGCAGGGCGAAGCAGACACTTTTACGGCGCTGTAAACCCACTTGAGCAACATTTCTCCCGAGACTTGCTCCCAAAAAGAAGCCGTCACCAAGAGTTATCGCCGAGCATACATCACGTCCGGCCGGGATAACGCTAGCACTCCAGCACGACGGCGCCATCCCAACGCTGCGACAAACCTGCGACGCACAAATTGATTCTCTTTGTCTCCACAGCTTACGATATTTCTTGTACGTATTTTTCATGGGTAATCAGTCAAAGATTGCAGTTAAAAACAGTTCGGGCATTAAGCCTTTGTTCTCACTCGTCGTTCGGCAATCACGTCGTCAATTTCAGGGGAAAATGTGATGGTTGTGACGAGATTTCGTCTATAAAAATTGTTAAGTCAATTCTATTTATTGTTTTATTGAAGAAAACTTACATGAACTAACCGACTATTTTAATTCCTTATTTTGTTAATTGTTAGCATGAGAGTATTGATATATTTAATCTAAGATGAATATCTTTACAAAATTGAAATAATTAGGCGGGGTTTAGCATTTTCACTTTATCGTTGTTTAGATACAAACTTAAGATGGAAAAATTCCTTCAATGGTTTCGCAGTTTGTAAACATGTTTTGCATGTGGAAGTCCTAAAGTTATTATTTTGCAGTATTTTTCTGAAGGATTGCAAGGAATTCATTAACTCCTACGTCCTCTAAACTAATATTTCTAGCCTCAGTGCTAAATCTGGCCTAATTAATTCCATTTTTCTATAAAACCACAACAGCATCAAACAACATGCCGGTATCACAAATTCAAGAAACATACACGGTTTGATATTAACTCAAAAATGTTTTTTTAGCGTTTGATGTCTTAATACTGTCGAATTAATTTCATTTTTTAACAGGCGTATCATTACAATCTACGGTCCACAACCATAAAATGCAAGGCCTGTATTTTTTAAATTAACTTGTTTACTACTGGATGCAGAGCTACTCGTTAACTTCTCAAACCAAAAAGAATTACTCGTGTGTATTAACAATACTTGAAATGTCGCATGAAACTTTTCAGCTGGAAGCACTACTGAGAAAAATTCATTCGCTTTGATATTGTCTGTAGATTGCTGAGCTTTCATTTTATCACGGTATTCTCTGAACAGTTTTTATTATCCTTTGGATAGATTAAGAAAGATTATCCACGCACGCATCCACTCGCAATTCAGCCAACAATTTAGAACAAAAAACTCGTACTTCATTAATCTTCGCAAGACACACACGACAAGATCAACGCGATGTGATGGAGACAGTTCAAATGAAACTTCAAAGGAATGTAATACTTCCATGAGAAAACAACACCTCCCGACAATTGTAAACATAAAAAAGCAATGAATAATTATACAAAGATATCTTGATAAGTAACGATTTGCTTATCAAAATATCAAAGCTTCACGCTGTGCGTTCAATAGTTTTGTTTTTGAGTCATTACACTAGGGGAACAGATCACTGCAGAACGCTTGCTTTGAAAATAAAGCTCAGGATTGAAAGCTCGTAAATCTCGGAGTGCCGCCACTCAGGTCCAGGACGATAGATAAATGCCGAGGATCAGCATATTTATGACCGTGGACTGATAACTGTGCACGCGACAACGAAAAAATAAAGGCAGTGCTGAAAAAAAGATTTAATAACGAGCATTAAGTTTCCATGGTAGTAAACGTGACTTGAAAGTAAAGGTACGCTTCATATAGAATGAGGTTTCAGAACTTATTCCTTTCAGCTTTTGGCGAATCAAAACCTGTACTCGCAATCAGTAATTTTCCTTAATTAAAACGCTCAGAGGCTATATTTCAATTTGTTATGGCAATATGCTATGTATGCTAAATTATGGTACAACTCATATAGAACAGGAAATATTCTCTGTTAGATAAGCGATCTAGCCTCAGTTTTGCAGGGCTTCTCATTCAAGTAATAAAAGTCTTTGCACTTAAAAATATCGTAAAAAATCACGACTGATTCAGAGTATTATGAAAGAAAACATTTAAAAATGCAGCACTGTTTTAAAATTGCAAATTGTTTAGTAGTGAAAAAGCACTCTAAACGAGTATTAGAAACGCCTCTGAAATAACATATTACTCGTACTGAATTTACACCTGCAATATTGATTATAAGAAAGATGTATTTAACAAACTTACACCCTTGACCTATTGCTGTTCGTATCAGCTTGTATTACGTGCAGCAGCAATGCAATGTACCGCCTTAGATCGTAATTTCAGTCAAAGGAATTTTTATAAATGAATATTCATAGCGTACATTCCCAGAAATTTTGATGCATGTGTTAAGCTGATTGAAAAAAGACCGTGTATACTCGTATGATTCAAGATAAGAAGTCGAAAAAAATGCAGAGAATGAATTTTTTTGAACGTCAAGTTAACTTCACTGCGTCTTAGTCCTGTATGACTCTTCTTTTTGATCGAAGTGTTCAAAATCTACTGATGTAGGTTGTTATTTATTTTACACACCCTGAAAATAAGATTTCCAACAGCTCGGCAGATTGTTTTTTCTGTTCATTAAGCTGTTTTCTATTTTTACAATTTTTGTAGGTATTCATAACTTGCTTTAAATTGATGGAGATACTTCGAGTGATGCACCCATTGAATACACCAGGGTTGATTCTTTCCAGAGAAAATGAAGCTTAAAAACCGAGTACAAACTGAACTGAAAATCTTCAAAAGATATACACTTGCAAGACTTTCTACAGATTTTTCAGGTAACATGTGGCGTTCAATACTAGAACCTAAACTGCAGTATGATATCAACATGTAGTTCAAAAATAATTAAAAGGAGTCAAGCTTAAAATCTAATTATGAAAATTATCTATTTTTGCATAATAATTCACAAATATAACCTTTCACACAACGATTAAAGCTACTGATTTCACTATTATAATTAAACTAGATTTTTCCCAAAGGAATTCCACGGCTTAAAAGTGATGAAATTAAAGATTTTTCGATCCATAATTGTGTTATGAGTTTGTTTTGATTTGGCTAAATTGAAATGATTATAATGTGGAATGTATTAAAAACTTAAGACGAATTATTGTGTTTAAATTAATATTTTTCATGAACCTCCATTTTGTATCTTATTTATCGATAAAATGGCTTAGATAAAATCTGTAGAAATTTCACGGTTTAAAAATGATCAAATTAAGGATCCATGAAATGAAATACATTTTTTAATTTTAAATATAAATTAAATAACTATAAATATTAAAAGAGTAATGGAAACCTAAGTCAAAATAATTATTTACTTTATGTTTTGATTCCAGTTCAATAATTTTTCTTCAGTACTTGATTAGAAGAAATGGGACGGACACACACAAATAGAGAGAGAGACAGAGATAGAGATACATACATTGTCTATTATATAATCAGAAGATTGGTGTTGCATTTTTTCCAGTTAGATTTCTGAAAGGCATTCAGTCGAGTAGCTTCACTTCAATTTATATCATACACCTAAATAGCCTTAATGTGCACAGAGCAAGTAACCCTTTATTTTTCAGTCATCGAGGATGACAGAACTCAATTCTCAATGTTCTACATTCGAACACAGCTACTACACTGGTGAAGGGGGCCACAACATTAGGCCCATCAATAATTTCATAAATGAAAAAGTTCACTAGCATAAAATTCGAGGAGACTGACCTGTAAATTCAGAGTACAATTTCTTTTAAAAAGAGGTTTGGCAAAAAAAATGAAGCTCAAGGCTAAATTCGTTTACGCCAGCTTTGTTTTTCATGAGGACTTTGTCCGTGCCTGAACATGAAAGGCCATGCATAGCGATGGCGTCGCATGCATTATTGAAGGCCTGGATAAATTCCCGGCCTCCAAGCGTCATATTCGCAGTGGCGCTCGCTGCACAAGCTGATTTTTGCGGCTCATGCGTACTCTAAGATTATTGGTGGTGTGTAATATGAGTTACTCAACTTCAACATATTCTTATTTGAAGCTAAAAAAAAGAAAAGGTGTATGACTGGGAACAAAGAACTTAGTGGTCGTAAGGAGGATTTGGTTCATCCTGGGCTACGTAAAAAAATTCTCCTCCCTCTCTGTACCAAGGTGAGAATCATTGCTACCAACTACCAAATTTTTTTCTTCCTGACACACCGCTCAAATGTAAAGTTATATGATGATTTCAGGGTGTATGAAAAGAGTAAAAAATCTGTTATTTTTAGTTTATGTTAATTTCTGCATATACTACGGACATGGAATGACCTTGCTTCTCCTGAAGACTTTATTCCGTAGTGAAGCCTTTTACAAATGATAGTTATCAGGTTAATAGTCTTTCAAAGATAATTTCTACCTTGCCCAGTAATAATTTCAGTGCTTCAGTACACTGTAAGCACACAGATAAGACGCTTTAACAATTCTCTAAGAAGAATATTATTTTTTCAGTAAGAACAAGCACAGGCAAATTATCTTGGGTAAAGAAGGAAGTTAGTTGATTTTGAATTATTTGTCATCGAGCCCGACCGGACACAATTGTGAAGCATGTTCCAGAAAGTAAAGTTATTACTTTGACAGATAACAGACAGGGCATGCGATCAAACAATGATACTAAATATTTATCTCACTTTTAAAACTCGTCAACAAACTTCCTGAATGATTGACAGAGCTGCAAGTTGTGGCATGAAAACTCTGTGGAGTTTTTCTCATCACACAAAACTGAATGCTGTGTGAGGATCTTTGTCTCACTTTTGTTCAGCACGTCCGCATGAAAATAAAACTCAATTGTCGAATGCTAACACTCTTCTTCTTTTTTAGGCCCAACATTTTACTCATTTTTTACTCATTTTGACTCAATGAGTCAATGAATTACTCACATGACTCATTACTCATTTACTTGAGTCATGAAAATTTATACCGATGAACGTAAATGTATGTACGAATATTTACAAAGACTACAGTTCCTGATTTCAGCCATACTTTGAAAAAATAAATCGTAACATGATATGTGTGTGATTCGCTTGAAATAAACGACTTCAAACTTAGTGAACTCTGTCCTAGATAAGATTTGTTCTTCCAGGAGATTTCATTACAAGGCTTTTGAAAAACCCAAAAGTTATAAAACTTTCTGTGTTCTATAACTTTCATAGGATAACGAGTTTTGTTTGTTTGCTTTGTGATTCAGCAGACGCTCGATGAAGAGCCTTGGCTAAATCAACATCACTGTTTCAGAGATCGCTATTAAATATCAGTACTAGATTTATTACTGGTCAATGATTGGTGCAGTGCGTACACCAGCGACAAATAATCAGGAAAATTCGGTGAAGAGAACTGCGTGAATCCACGTGGATTTATGATAAGAATGAGACTAGGCTCAGTGCGTCCTGCTATGATACGGTTCAATACGCCTCAGTTTCAATAACTTTTTACCTTTTACTGACAAGGAAGTGCGCGTCAGAGCTCAAAGTCTTTAGTTGGATTTATACGATGCCACGAAGTTAACATGTGTACGGTTACTAATGTCCTAGAACACAATAAATTTAGTCTTCCCTTGCATCATATATTGTATTATATCTCTTTATCTGAACCTCAGGTCTATAATACTAAGAATATAGTTCAACTATAAGTGAAACATGTTACGCGTGGGATTATTTATTCAAGTTCCGACTGAGGTCCACTTCTTTTCTGTGTGATTTTTCATGAAGATCCCCAGCATCAAAGGCAGTAATATTTTACGGCAGGACACAAAAAGGTGAGTCTTTCGTGCTAGGAGAACTCAAAAGCTGGTCCGAAATGGAGTCCGCTGGACTAACGATCAGGCAATCTGTTCCTGTACCACAATGACCGTAAAAAATGAGTTCTTGCAACGCATAGTTTAAGGAAAATTAATTCCTGTTGTATAAATTCGATACAAGTTTTACAATAGCAGCTCTGAGAAAAATTTGGTGGCTGTGAAAAGTCCGTCAAAATGACAGTACGTGTTTGTATAATGATCTCCAGAAAATACCATTCTTGCTATGGACCAAAATATAAACTATGTAAACGATCATTTATAATTTAAATATAGTGCAATTTAATTTATACATAGAACAACCATCTTAAAAATTCACTAATTACATAATTTTCTTTACTGTGATAAAGATTTGATTCTCACTGTTTGTGTCAGTGGTGCCTAGGAAGATTGCTGAATTAACACAAGTTGTTAAGACCGCGTGATGTGTTCATTACATGCAGTGCTGCTGAATAGCATCCAGTATCAATTTCCAGGCATCAGAGTCATCATGGAAAGGCTGATAATCATCAAATGTATTCCAAACTCAATTGCTCTTTGAAAATCTGGTCCCAAAATCCCATTATTAATTTGCGCTGACTTTGTCTGCACCTGTACATCTGACCGCAGTAAATTTATAGGTGAAATCTTATTATGCAATAATCCTCCCATGATCCAGTAAACCGTTCAAATATTCCTCAACAATCTCTGGTGCGTAAATCCTCCGTAAATGTCCATACTGAAGCTATAAAATTAGCTACGCATTACAAAATGTTGGCTTCAATTTAATGCTGAAATGTTCACTCGAGCGCAAGTAAATAAGCATCAACCCACACGCAGCAGCTTCAAGTCTCACGAGGCCAGATCCTCTCATAGCTTTTTCACCTGAAATTTGACTTGCTTCTGAAACATGTAAATTGGATCTGCTACTTGTGTTGTGCAGGCAAAAATATATTTTCACTAGTATCAAAGTTTTTGTATGATGAATGCAGAATTAATTATTCCATGCGTCATGAAGAACAAAACCTACGTTTGGATAGGTTATAAAAAATAGCACTTCAATTCCATAAGAAACAAGGAAGATATTCTGCGAATTTTAATCCTGCTAGAAAAAGACGTTATTCCTTGCAGAATGGCTTTAACCGACAGAAGGCAAGATTTATCTCGAGGTTTTGCTCGTGTGGCTTCAGGACTTCGTGATCAGAAGAAAGTGTCATCACCCACATGGTCACACAAGTTGTGCAGCACAGCAAGGCCGTGTCTGGGTGCCATTACCCTCCCGCAATACTATTGTCGATACGAAGAGTTGGACGGTAAAATATTTTCTCGGCTTCGAATTTACCCTCATTGTTTTTAGCGTGCAGTTTTGCAAATACATTGTATTTTATGGCATCAGAGAGGGTCAAATGTTGCAAATACATTGTATTTTATGGTATCAGAGAGGGTCAAATGTTGCAAATACATTGTATTTTATGGTATCAGAGAGGGTCAAGTGTGGCAAATACATTGTATTTTATGGTATCAGAGAGGGTCAAATGCAGAAACAACTCAGAAAAACTTATGAATATGCCTATGAAATACCCACAATTTGAAGCAGTAATTTTGTGATATAGTGTATTGTATACGGAGATTGACACCATTCTTGTTATTCTGTAACAGTACAACCGACGGTAATATTTACCTACATATCTTTCAAACTTTTTTTACGAAAAAGTCAATAATATGATTCTAGCTCCAATGAATTAAACAATGTGATATGTACATCCGTGCTTTCCTGCATCTTTGAAATTCATTGTGCTTTTTCTCTGTGTTTTAAATTTCAGTAACATTTTGTCAGCGGTTTCATGTTGCTAAACATCATTTAATTTCTTAAGAGTAGTTCTCGGTCACCTTGACCCAGCACAGTATCCTGCTGGCACTGCGTCATCAAAAACGTGTGATGTGCGTCTATTAACCTCACAGAAGAAGCTCATTCCCCTCGTAATCGTGCCTCTCGATTGGTCAGTTGAGCTGAGCAAGACTACTGAAGATTTGACCATCACTGGAAGGTTGCGTGATGCCTGCTACCTCCAACGTCCGCAGGTCCTCACGCGATGTGGCAGACCTATTCGTTTTGCTCCTAGTTTCGCATTGGACATTTAAAGCCCAAATAGGCTTGTTTATTAGGGAATTTAATGTTTCCGTTACTATTCACAGAATGCGCATGATAGTGTAAACATGTTGCTACTTGTAGTAGAATATTTGTTGGTAATAAGACTATAACAAACTGATGTCATTACAAACAGCGCTGTAACATCTCAAATTAAACATGTGTACTTCTATGTATACAGACGTAATTCAGTCCGTCATAATTTGAAAAAAATATGCCTAAAATAACAAAAAGCATCTGCTGTACGCCAACAAGAGTACACCTAGACATACACATATTCTCCGTATGTTTTTGTGTTCTGTTTACACCATTCGACTATAAAATTTACAGCAGTAAAAAATTTTTTCATCGGAAAATTCATTGCATGTGTTTTCCAACAGGCAATTGTCAAAGCGAAGCATCCGTAATTCAGCATTAATTAAAAAACGCCTCGTCTGCAAGAGAAAACTGCAACTCTAAAATAAAAGAATTTACAGCTCAGGTGCCGGCATCGTCACAGAAGATGGAAAGTGCAAAAGTGCTACACCAAAATGCGACAAAATACTACAGATTGTTTAGCAGAGTAGAGAATTGATGAACTAACTTTTCTTGTTCCAAAGTGTCCTAAAAATTTGTAGAAGGCTCAAAAACGTCATTAAAACGTTTACTTGTCGTCACCAAGGGACAGACCTAATAAAATACGCTTCACATGAAATAAACGAAAACTAGAATTGGGTGTTCGAGCGTTTAGAAAACAACAGAAATTCAACAAAGAAAGAGCTTTTATAAAGCAATGCTTCACAAAGACTATTCTCAAAAAATTGGTAATTTAAGGACAGGTACATCATTGGTTCTAAGGGAGAGCTTATACGAGCTAAAATAATATTATAATAAATGTTTAGTCCGAAGTCTTTCCGTTTATTCTAAAATTTAATATACGAAGAAATTTTATCCTTAAAATCAAGGTTAATTTTGCAAATTGCTGAATATGGGTACCAAAAAACAAATCGATTTTAACCTGACCGAAGCTTACATACTAGCAACATTTATCCGTCAAATACTAAGTACAGCAACACAACTTCCTTTTCTCTTTCAAAAAGTCATGAAAAACGGAAATTATGTTGCCGCACCCTGTACTGGTAGGCTGCTTTTCGAAGGACATGATGATTAAAAATCATTAGATGAGAGGAACATGCATGTATGAGCCAAAGTAGAATCATCTGTTGAAGTCAATTGAAGTGTAGCGGTTAAGCTCTGTGAAGGAAAGGTGATGTTGGAGACTTGAAGTCCTAACACTAAATATTGAGGCCTTAATGGAATGACCCTGTCTAGTAGTTCGTCCTTAAGAGTCTTACAACAACAAGTCAAAAACAAATCACAGAACAGTACGACACAAACTAACCAGACAACTACCAACTCCAGCAACCGCGCACAAAAAACTATATACTAACAATATCAGGAACAGATTTACATCTATTTATTCACAAAGTAGGTACATTAAAAATCTCAGAGATCTTTAAGACTCCTGTTTTAAGACCATCTGAAAAGACGAAAAAGTTTACACACACTTCCAGAGTCATAGCTCGAAAAGGACAGGTAGGATCCCGCAGCTTGTCCTAACACGTACAAAAATCTTCAGCATTCCCACTGCACTTGAAGTTCTTTACTTATATTTTGAGCCCCTGACGGTAGATTCAACAACGTTGCTTTCAATATTTGTTGTGAAATAAGGTTGGGCAAAATAACTTACATTTTATTATACCTATTTTCTTTTTGGTTGTGGTGGTCAGTGTGCCATTCCGACTACGACGTGTTTTAGAGCGTTTATTTATGCTTCTGTGTGAGCCACACCTGTGAATCTGCACGCTTTGTTCGACTGGGTGTGCCGTGGTCGTTCAACTGTATAACTTTATGTTCTACTGAACGCTGTGCGTGACGTAGGTCATATGATGTTTATTTTAAATATCCGCTTATTTAGTTCAGTTGCAGAAGACCTCCCCTCTCCCCCACCACTCCACACAACCTTTTATCTCAGTACAAGTTGATTATTTCGTGAGGTTTTCAGACGCTGCTCATGTAATCGCCAAGACAAATGCTGCCATTTGGCAACATTCGCTTTAGAAAATCGTTTTACGATCATGAAAAATAATGGCGTGATTTTTCCTACTTTCCACGATATACGTGGAAATTTCGTCCGGAAATTCAGGCAAAAAAAGATGTAACTTGCTAGCAACAGAACTTTAGCGTGGGTCAGCCTAAGCAAACAACAGCAAAACAAACACAAAATGCTTCAAAAATTGTGGTGAAATATTCTACCAGCATAAAGCACGAGTTTTTGGTGAGATTGTAAAATGCACCGACGTACACTTCACTAACTCCACCACTGATTGATTTATATTAATTCCTTGGGGTCTTTTCATAATAAACAACAGTTTCTTGGTGTAAATTTTACAACCAGTACACGTTCACTAGCTCCTTTCAATATCCAAGATTTTTGCTGCAAATTAATTGTTTTTAATGGCTAAAAAGTAGAAAATCTGCTCATTAATAAAGACTGAAAGACAACTTACATACTTGTCACGTAGAAGCAGAGCTTCAGTGGGCGTACTGTGTTAAATTGAAGTGCAAGGATGGCAGCTGTTTTGAAGTTGCTCAGAGCTTCTCAAAGGATGCACTTTGACTTCTTACTTTGAACTCATTACATCTCGAACATGAAGTTAAGTGCCATTACTTTGCTTCGTGCTTCTCATGATTTTGACGCAATTTCGCTATTTTTGCTGAGAATATAAATTGGGATGGCATTAAGATTTGACTCGTGCTTTCATTTTTTATTTCGATAGAGTTCAATATTTGAGGATATTGAACGATTATGCTCACGCTTTTAAAACTGTGAAACATTTATTGACTGAAATGTTGCGATATTGTTTTAAGTTGAACCCAAAGATTACTTCTTATAGTCACATCTTTTTCCTAAAACCTTCCCTCTTCGGAAGATCGGCAGGGAATTTAAATGCAATTCTATTTCATACAGAAAGAAATCTTTTTAATCCAAATTTCAAGTATTTGAAAATAAAATTGAAAACAACAACACTTTTCAAATTCTCTTTAGAGGACATCGTTGCAGGTTATTATTTAATACTATATGCTGGTATTTTTTTTCTGTGTGCACAATACACTCAACCAACATTGCAAAATGTCCAAAATGAAGCTCACAAATTTATTTTTTTTTTGTTAAACTTCAGCTTCAGCAATGCATGTTCGAACATGAGTTGAACTAAAATACAAAACTAATTACAAATATTTTTAGTCCATGCATGAGTAAAATAGGAAGCAAAAATTTCAAACTCGAGCTCGTATAATTTAATGGAAATCAATTATTGCAGTGACACATCGGCTTATTACGGAGCACAATCCTTCAATTCTCAGCTCCTGATCCTGTATTGTTTCATTATGCCTCGCGTCAGTTCCTGTGATCCGTGAAAACTATCAAGTTTAAGAGAAAATATAGCAACATTTCCATAGAAATAAGACATGGGTTATGAGAACATAGTAACTATGGTAGAGCTCAGATCGTTGCCTCCCAAGTGCATCAAAGTGCTCATATAAAAGCAAGTAATGTTGAGACTTGCTTTCGTAAACACTTGCTTCTGAATGGAACACAGATACATCAGGAGTGCACTGCATGGAGCTAATATCGGAAGAGCTTGTGTACATCACCGCCTGAAGCGGTTTTTCCTGAGAAGGAAAAGTTTGTTTGTATAGTAATCCCTGTAACCATAGATGTTGCTGGTGCATGAGACGTCGTATATTCACTCTTGATATGTGCAGGTCTACAACACTTTTGGCTTTCCCATTGATTATAAAAACACTGTAAAAGATAACGGCATGCACGTGTACTTCCTTCAACGAATAGAAAATCATTCACTTCAGGTATCTCGAGCAGCACTGCACCTGCTAAAGGCGGTAAATTGTGTTCGTTGCTAGAGCATCAAAGTCCGTTCTTTTTACTGAGTAGCAAAAACCGTTAATAGGCCCGCCTTCCCTTGATTGCATGAAATTCTTAAAAAATCGAAGCTCGTTAAACTGAGCAAACGCAGCTTTGGAATTTGTAAACAGTGTACCTAAGAGCACCTCAGTATTATGTCGGCAAGCAGGCGAACTTTTCTGAAAGGAACTGCCCAGATGTCAATATTGTAGCCTACTGCTTCAAAACTTTTGCTTTACGCGGCCTTGCTTCAAGAATTTAAAAGGCAGTTCCCATGCAAAGAGCACTAAAGTTAGCTCTATAACCTTCAAACATTAGAAATCAGCAAAAAATGGTTAGCATTTTATATGCCCACGGAGTGCTTGCATTACTCTTTTAGGAATAAAAGGTATCAAAGGTCCGTAATTCAAAGTTATTATGGAAAAAAATTCATTTGTACTTAAATGACTAACCTTTCAATTTACTAAAATGAAGCTATATTTCCAGGCGAGCCATTTTTTAATTTGAGTTTGAAAGTAGAGAACATGAGTTCAAAAAATCGAGTGCTATCTCTGATCAGTTTTCTACGATTTATGATGCGTTCAATATTCTTAGCATCTTGCGTAGCTCTTTGCTTCTCTTGATATATACCAAGTAAACTGCCTTGAGAACAGCGAATTAGGAAATATTAAGATTTTACTAATTATGGCCCACCTGTTGATCCCATAAGGCGACATGCGCCACGAGCAATAAATTACAACAGACTTCGCAATTTTCGTCCTTCAAAAGTTTGTGTAAATTTCTACTGTAGAATATGATGAAAATGTGAGCTCAACAGGGCGGAGAGTTAATGACTTGTTTTATTAGTTCGACAAGACTAGCGTCTTTTTACTACTCTTAATTCTCTCCACTAGCAAAAATAAAAGCTATGTTGTTAAGCAGGCATGCAAGATATTTTCTATCAATATTTAAACCTATGAAATGAACAAGCATTTCTTGGAAATTATTTATTCAACATAGAAATGTAGTTAAAGCCAAGTGGGTGAGACTGACGGCAAAGCAACCGAGCTTGAAGCCTAGATACGTAATATATATATTTCTTATTCATGAGGTCGTCCCTGATATTAAAGTCTGGATATTAGGAAGAATAAGAGTTTTTCTAAGCCTCGGCCAAACTTCTTAAACTAGGAGTTGAAGTTTGTAAAGTTTTAACAACAGCGGAAGCAAATCGTGCTAGAACTTTGAGCATTTTTTGGGGAGACCGCTGGGCGAGAAGCAAGAAAATCCTAATTATAATGTCTGACTTTTATAGAAACTAATCTTTTCTTTATGCATTAAAACTTTTCCTTTCAATTTGATTTCTTCTGCAAACAGAATTGATTCCTGAAATAAGAGAATTCTTTGAAAAGCAAGGAACAGTTGGTCCGAAATTTGAAAAAATCAGAAGTGATGTTCATGCCTAGCTGTGGGATGAATTTGTTGATAGGTTGCCAATAAGAAACGCGTGTAAAAGAATTGTAGTTGAGAAATCCAACCCGTCTGCTAATAAAACCTGCAACAAAGATATTATTGTTTGAATTTGACAAATCTTTAACTTTCATGAATCTAGTAATCGCAAAATAATTAAGAAAAATTTTCGGGTGTTGTTATATTGAGAAGTTTTGTACCGTTTTCCAAATTTAGCTGAAGAGAACAAGGAAGAAATAAGGAATAAACAGAACCAAAGATAGAGAAGGATCTTGTTCTAACATTTAAAAAGCAGTCAACAATAAATGTAACTCTCCCTCTAAGGTACAGCACCAACACATTTTAATTAAAACAGGGCCTCAATTATGCCTCCTACGAAGGCATGACAAAAACTGAGATAAAAATCACTGACATTAATTTAGAGAACGCCGTGTCTGTGCGAACTTTCAAGCCGTACTAAAAATTGCTTCGTATATTTTTGAGCTTGTACGTTTTTGCATTGTTGGAGATCATGGCTGTCAAGCGAGCTGAAAGCAGACTAAATTAATCGTGATGAACGTGTGTGTTGCAACAGAGACATAGTTTGCTGCTCCAAACTGAAGCATGCCATGCAACTGCACTTCCATTTCTAGTGTCTTTTTACATAACATTCTCATAAGCTTTTTAAGAATTAACATTTTCATTCAACACTCCAGATAGCGTTATTAAAATTTAAAAGCTTCATAATTGAATAAAATAAATTGATTATTTTTTTAATAGATTTCTTTACAGAAAGTCATAAGACTGAAATGTACGAGCGAATGGTGCCCTAACCATGGCTTCTAGTCTATTAGTCCTGCTATGAAATTCTCAATCAATCAGATACATTGAAGTTTATTAAATTAGAAACGATAAGAGCATGACCTGGTATCGACGGGAGCAAATGAAAATGACTCCGATAGCAATAAGCCAACACCAAATTTCAATATTACTAGTTTTAACTATCATTGAGTATTCATGGTTCGGTATAGCTCCATCTCTACTTGCTCATAAAAATAGTAATGACATTGTTGAATCTTTCATAAGACTTCTCTGGAAAAGTCTGTCTGTGGAAGATTGTTTTATAGCTGTAAAATGAATGAATTCTCGTTCCATGACTCAGTTGAAATACTTGAACTGCTCTGATGCACAAATTGAGTTCAGAAAGAGAGCTTCGTAAATTGAAGAACAGCCGATAAGGCCTATTTTACAAATTAAACAATAAGAACTGAAGGTCTGAATTGAAAATACACAAGTAAGTTTCTCCTTGTCGTACGAGAAGAAACATCAAAAGGATAGTGATCGTATTCCAGTTACATCTAATCACCAGCTTGGTCGACTGGTGAGCGAATCTGCTTGCGAGCGGGAAGACCCGGGTTCGAATCCCGCTGCCGACATAGTTGACGCAGCTAGAAATACGGCATGGGACTTGGGTAAAACAACCGAATAATTATCGAAGTAATTATCCGACCCAAGAATGGGCCAGAAGGTTCGTTCCTATACTCTCATTCATTCTACATCTGCCATGCCTCAGCGTATCGTACCTATACTCGCTTCTGTGATGTCGATGCTGTGGTACAACTCCTTAGTAGACAGCACTCGTGCTTTAGCAATTCTACTCTACTCGTATGTTATCATTCTCATATTGATCAGCTCTCTGTTCCGTGGAATGTATTGAACTCTTGTGAGACAAAGGTCATCACCTTAGTCTTGACAGCACCTCACCACCTGAGCTGAAGTTCAAGACCACTGGCTGGATCACGTCAACTTTGTGTCGTGTTCCATCCCCAAAACTTTCCGTTAAGCTCACCGTCGCAGTCTACATTCCTCGAGTCATTTTTGAGAACCATTGCAGTTTAATTAACATTCATTTTTATTCATGCACTTTAGAAAAAAGCTTAGATTTTGATGTTGTTGGGACGATTCATTGCATAGTTTTTGACAAGTACATATGATTGTAAAATTTTCTTCTAACTTTGTAATTGCACAGAGATTTCCAGCACGTCTATCTTCTTTGAAATCTAATACTGCACCCTTCTATTATATTCAATTGCTAATTTATCTTTACATATAGAGAATCTTTCTTTCGGCTTGTCTCATCAGTTTATTTTGAAAGGGTTGAATTAACTGATGCTCTTTGTTGAAACATTCACTTTCGTTAACATTTACATGCACATGAAAATAAACACTGCACTCCAGAACTCCGAATTGAAATGCAGACTCTCTGCCGTGTAGATTTTTTTCAGTTACCTTACCCTCTGCTCTGCTACAATCTGTTATTTTCTGTTAACTGTATTTCACCCTTTATCCCCTGCTGTGACCTCATCTCCTGATCCTTGACTTGTCACGCTCGAGTTTCTAGTAACAAATATAAATTTTTCGACAAGATCTCAGGGCATTCGTCCGAGTGTTCTCACAAATTTCAACAAACGAACCTGGAATTTATTTCGAGTGATGCTTCGCTTTTTCAATCAGATCTTCGAATTGTGCATTACAAAATGCTCAAATGGAGGACAGGTTCATAGAAGAGTAGTGATGAATATATTAAACGGGATAGACATGACTCGTATTTGCCCCAATTAAAGTTACCATTTCCATCTATTTACAGCTTCATCCTTCTAGTCGCAGATTTGCATATTATGCAAGCAAAATAATACATCATAGGATCAAGAACAGATAAGATTAAATCAGTAAATTCTGTTAATATTTTAGTAAGCTTATGACAGGTAAAAACATCGTGAGCACAGGTTTAAGCGTCCATATATGTATAATGGAAATGCTTCTATTACAATTTTGCAACACCCTTAATAACGATGGGCATTATCATCTGAACTGGCATCTTTTCGTAAAGTTGACTAATGCGGTATTTGACGATGTTTTCGCTTTCCTTGAATTTTTCATGTTATTAATTATTACGGAACTAGTTTTGTCAGCTCTTGGTTGAGATCAGATTCCTGTCTGTTACTGTGACCAAAAAAAATTTTCCTCTGGAGGGGCGTTTGGAACGCTGCTTCCGGTATTTAAGTGCATAAAATTACAACTATCAGTACAAGCTCTAGCAAGTGACTTAAAATGTTCCAGTGTTTACCAAGGAATATTTTTAGCTTTGTAATTGGCTAAATGTCACTTGCCTCATCATACCCAGCCACGGCTGGTTCATTGGACATGACTGCACAATCAACGCTTAATTTTAAGTCAGCTCCGGGGTGATAGAAGACTTCTTTTTGGGGAAATGATGCCTGTTCTACGACTCCTTTAATTTCTTAACACATTCATTGCGGTATGACCCACCGGTGGGTCCCTCGGGTTAGGTTCTATAATTTTTTTAAAGCTTTCTACTGACTGTATGTACAAAGTAAAAATTTACACGGGCCAGGCAACCGCAATGAATATGTTAAAGCCAGCATACGACGCATAAGCAAGCAATATTGAACAGTTGTTTATGGAATTGCTCCGACTTCTCTCGTAATAAATTGAAGAAGACATGGCGTATTTTTAGGGCGGTGTTCGTGTTGCCCAGTAGGATGACGTGACCTCCTTGAACTCATTTCAGTGGCCTTATTAATCCCATTAATTAATGTTCTCGAAACATGAGGCCAAAAAAAGTCCTATCACAGCACACGTTTGTAAATTTCTGGGGTACTGGTTGCTGTGAGAGGAGACATGAATTGTTGAGTTTCGAGTACCAAATATGAGTTTTGCAACAAGATTGTGTATGCTTATACATATGCATGTAAAAAAGTGTCCAATATTATACACTCAGCTCTGCTCGACTCAACTGCAATACAAAGTTTTCTGTTCTGAAGAAAATTTTCTGTTCTACAATGAAGTACAGTGAAGTTTTCGAGGTCATAATGTAAATTAACGAGCTCTGTATAATACATAGTCAGTTAGAGAATAAAAGCGTCTAGGCTTTGTGTGTCTGCCTGATGACAACAGGACCTCAGGAACTAAAGAACTGAAAAGCCACTCCCTTTAATACGCTTAATTCATAAAATATCTATTTGCCTTTACTTTGGAGAGAATGCTATGTCATATGATCAAGTATATATATTACTAGGGGGGAAGGGTGGGGAATGCGTGAAACACAAATAATCACCTTAATAAGGCCTAAATACATAATACATTATACTGTATGCACTATACTGCTGTATACTTTAAAATATTTAGCCTGTGGGGTAAAAGAAATTACAATATTAACTACTAAAAAGACGGATAAGACGTCCGTCTTATCCGATATCCGGATTACCGATGTCCGTCTTATCGAGGGTTAACTGTAATGATAGTCGACTCATTCTACTTTCATAGACGAAGAAGAGATTCGATGAACCACTTGCTCATATCAAGTGCGAGTTTTATGAACGACATTCATATTTACCTCCAATAAATATCGCTAGGAACAACATTGTTGCAATAAAATTCGAGGGAATTTAGGAACGCGATTATCAGAATTTACAGAGCGCGAATTCATCAGAATTCTGCTCCACAGTGCCAATAAAACAGGAACTAATGCTGAAACATGGCTACCTTAATTCTTTCATCAGCGTCTGGAACAGGAATTGTTTCAGATTTGGGCTGGTAGTGTTTGGTTTCATTTTGCTGCTATTTTCGATCCAATGTATGACATTGAAATAGACATTCTTTATATACTCCAGTGCTGAAATTTTTCCGGGTCATGTCCCAAATGCCTGCTTGTAGTGTTTTTATTAATGTGGTTGAAGTAGAAAATAAGATTTAATTTCTCAGTAAAATTTTTATTACTGTCCACTTCCACCATATTTTTTCTCAAAGGACAATAACGCATGTCTTCGTCTCGGCACTTCTATTCTTATATATTAAATCATCCAGCTCCAGCTTCAATATACAATAATGTCACTAGTGTGAAACAGCTCTTTGATATTGTGCATACATATACTTCACCGTTAGTGTGGTACATAATAGTACGTTTCCATTCCATTCTCATTAGTGTATTCCAGGTGCATTTCTGTAACATAGGTTTCCCCTTACCAACTGTTCATCTGAATCTGCTTTTGTTTTGTTTCCTCTTTTGTTTGGTGCTGTTCCCAGACCAGGTAGAAGGTCTGGTCAGCGATGCCTCTTCTGTCGTGCCCTCTATCATGTCTCACGGTAGATGTAGGGGAGGTCAGTCTTATATTATACAGGGTGTCTCAAAAAAATGTACTCACCCTTTAACCGTTGCTAACATGCTGTCTTCTTTGTGTTGCAAGTGTGAGGTTCGAACCTTTGCGAACATGATTAAATGTGATTAAAGAATCATGTTCGCAAAGGTTCGAACCTCACACCTGCAACACAAAGAAGACAGCATGTTAGCAACGGTTAAAGGGTGAGTACATTTTTTTGAGACACCCTGTAGTCACTTCTTCGCTGGACACCAGGGAATATGACCTCCCTGTTTGTGAGTGCTCAGTGAGACAAGATCTGCGGTCAGAAATAAGGTGTTCTCCAGAGACACATTGTATGTGAGCTCTGTGGCTGCAACGGAAATTACCACAGCGGAGAATCTTACGTTCCTCATAGAAAACTCATGCACCGGCTACACCTCCTAAGTGTAGCTAAAATGCCAAGGTACATTACTGTTTAGTTATTATTTGGTATCGAACTAAAACTTCTGCACTCATTTTATAGTTCATCATTTTGCAAGAAACTACTGTCTAGCACTGAATTGGAGGTCAAGCCCCAACACTGAATGCCGACACTGCTGCTGATAGCACACAACCTCGTGGTGCTCGTGTCAGAAACAGACCAGATATCTACTAATATAATAGACAGGGTATCTTCATCTCTGTCTCTCTGTCTGTCCGTCCCATGACTTCCTATCTATTACTGAAGAAAAATTATTGAACTCAACTCATAACGGGTATGCACGTGTTATAAGCATTGTATTATGGATACCAAAGACGCTGGATCACTATAAAATATTCAACTTTTTCTGTTATTAGTTTTTATTTCTTACACGACCATGTTATCGGCAGATAAGATACAGAATGAAAGTTCTGTATACAGTGATAAAAACATTCACAGGTAAAACTGAAAAATATATTTTATTTCATAGATCCTTAATCTTATCACTTTAAAACCAAGGAATTTTAACTGGTACTATTTGAGCCATGTTGTCGGTAGATAAGATGCAGAAAAGAAGTTCTGAAAGAAATTAATAAAAAGTATTCATTTAAAACATAATAATTCGTTATAAATCTTTAATACATTCATCTCTATAATTAATTCAAATCAGTCAAATCTAAATCGTGGAATTTTCACGGGAACTGTCTAGTAGTTCAGAAAGTTTGCTTCGAGTTTTACGTCGCATTCATGTGCATTGTCATTATCAGTTCAGCGACCTCCTTCATTGCCTAAACAAATAGTCTTTGCACTCGTTTGAGCTTCGTAGTATTTCTGTTTATCAAATTTTCAACTCACGTTTCGCATTAACAAATCTATTTTAAAGCTTAAAAACAATAAAAAGATTTAGTGCTGATTCTACGTGCTTACATCACACACGTTCCGAAAAATTCATTCGTGTAATTTACTTTCTTTCGCGTTGATTTTTACGAGGAACGTCAGAATATTTCGCATAAATAGCGATTCAGGTTTCTGTCCTTGCGAGCACGTTTTTAAATTCTTGGAAATTTGAGTTTATTTGAGTGTGCTGGGACTAGCGAAGACACGAGAGCAGTGATGCGGGGTGAGACCACGGTGCTGCAGGGGGACGTGTCATGCAGGCGTGGGAAGGTGAGGAGTTGCCATGTATTTTACTATACATCACTTCGACTTGTAATCTGCCTTGATCTTATGCGTGATCATCAGTGCAATAATATTAGAGCAGGAATTCTTTTTGAAGATGTTATTTAGAGCCCTGTAATTGCGAGCGAATGGAACACAAACAAACGTGTGAAACTAAGAAGTGTAATTCATTCATTGAAGCTTTGAAATAATGTTCAGCAACAAAAACAGAACGAGACAGTTAGCTAAAATTAATTAATTGTGCAGTTTTTAATATTTTTAACTTAAAACAGATCGAGACCATTGATACAAAATGCAAGTATTACGTGAAAGAAGAATGGGATGTATAACCTGACTAGAAAACTAAAGAACATACGCAGTTAGAGTCAACAAATTATCAATTCTAAGTTTTATTATGGAAGAAATTATGTTCCTAATAAGTTAAATATCGTGCATAGATGATATTATTCTCTGTACTAACAGAGAACACGTATTAACAGAGAACTAACCATATTTACGGATGTTATTTGTTGCATGAGTTAAACTCACTCAAATTAAATAAAGATAGTATATAAAATAACCACACATAAATAAATAACAAAAAGACGATGCTATGAGAAATTAAAGCGTCAACAGACTATCAGCTGTTTAGTATCAGCATCAAAACAACTGAAGGAAAACTACGGGATTCAAATTTACCTGCAGAATCAACTGTGTAAGAAATTATATGTATTGAAAGAAGCGACCGTATGTATATTAAACGTTGAATGAAAAACAGGAGCACTTCATAGTCAATTAAGACCGAATAAACTTCGTTTGGGATTACAGAAAAAAGCTGAATTTTGATCCTGCTTTTAATAGAGGCATGAATTTCAAATAGTTTTGAGCTCGGAAATGAAAAAAAATAAATTGGAACAAGCTTTGTGAGTGTCACTTGAAATTTCATTGCCGTCATGCAATAATAAACACATTGCAACAATAAACTACGAACCTTGAAGATAATAAAAGTTTTGCGCTCAGTGAGCTGTGCAGTGATGATCCGCTGTAAGCATTTTGTGGTGCTAATGTACAGCAACATGCAATAAGTCTACGGATTTTATTACCCACATTCAACGCCGCACAGAGTCGCACCGGATGAAGTCGCCCTCACACCGAGTTATAAACATTTTGTGATATTCGGCAATTTCACTTCATTGCGGTCTATTTGAATACTAAAATTTTCATTTCTCTGCACTACTTCTGTGCTGTTGCGAGATGAGAGTAGATTTTATATCTTCATGGTACGTATCGCTTCAAAAATAACTCCAATGTAATGTGCTTTTATTATTTGCTGCAATGTTTTAATGGTTCTTTCGTACATTATCATTTTTATTTAAGGCTATGGTATGATATAAATAAATATAATTATTTCTACACTTATTATTGTTCTCCCAATTCAGTAAAAACTCTCCAAATTAAAATTTTCATCACCATAAAGTTTTGTGTGTAAATTAGTTCTGACCACCACAAGGAAACTATAACATTCTGTTAGAGAACTCGGCTTAATATGCATTGCATTAATTCACAGCCGTATTATCGAAATATGCTATAGCAATAAAGGATTTTGTTTGTACCTGAATGTAGACTCCTACAAATGTGAAAATTCCTCAGTTTAAAAAAACTAGCGACTAAGCTTTATTAGCATTGTACACTCATGGAGGTGCATAACATATGGTCAGCCTAAACTGATATGCAGATAAGAAACCAAGCTACCCCTTTCTTATGCACATTCAGAAACTATCAAATTCGTACGGCTTGGGGAACATCAGTGCTGACAACATTCATGACAAATATTGTACATTCGAGTGATCCTATTACAAAAATAACCTCATAAATCGTACATTATATTAAAAGAACACCCGCTCCAGGCTGTACACGCCCGTGTACAGAGAATGTGGTGACGCGGCTAGAAACATGGTTGACGCGGCTAGAAATACGGCATGGGACTTGGGTAAACAACCGAATTATTATCGAAGTAATTATCCGACCCAAGAATGGGCCCGAAGGTTCGTTCCTATAGCCTCATCCTATTCTAATGTCTGTAGTTTTCACTCACCATGACACAGGTCAGCCTGAAGGATATGTCCTATGACAAGTAACATTATTCAAGAATTCTTGTCTTGAACTCGGTAAAACTTTGACTTCTCAGATTTGTCAGAGTTCTAGCAACCGAATCACAAACTTGGGTCATTCGCCCATCCATTGCACGAAACTTAGTGACCTGAGTGAACCCATCGTCCTGCTTATTGTTACATAACACAAATGTACTCCTTGTAGCATGACAGCACGTGTGCACTGTCTGTGTATATACACAGCACGTATTGTATTCAGTTCTACATTTGCGTGTCATCTTCTTATCTAATTAAGTTAGTTAATCAACTGCATAATCGTTGAATATCACGAAACCTATTAAAACTTACGGCAAAATCCAAATGTTTCCGTAAACTCGTGCAAAAACTTGAATGAGCAAATTTAACGGGGCACTGTTTTATTACACTGTAGCTAAAATACAAGGTTAGTGCACAAAAGTTTGCTCTCCTTGTTTAGTAGCTAGTGGTAAATACATATAATTGTCAGTTGAAGTAACAAATTCAGACGTAATATGTATCGCCCAAATTTACGGTAAATTCATAGCCAAGCGAATTCAGACGTAATATGTATCGCCCAAATTTACGGTAAATTCATAGCCAAGCGAAAGCATCTTTTTTGCGACCTAAATCAGTAGATTTTGTGCTTTTTGTATAAATAAAAATTCACTTTCTTTAGATTAATTTTACATTCATTATATGACATCTTAAAATTCCATTAAATGATTCTAATTTACCTCCTATCACAAACGAATTGAAAGAGCAGCACACATATTCAACACTAGGCCCATAAAAACTCTCACAGGTGAGGACTGGAATATTTTTTTGAAGGGAAGCGTGTCATCCTCAAATATACTTACAGCAGGTGCACCGACGAATCAGAATGAAAATATGCCTCATCTGCATTCACCTCATCAGTATAATCATGGGAAATGAGGCGTGGTCTGGCATCTAGGGTACAAATAAGTAGGAGCCTCTGCACAGTAGGATCTCCATCATGCATGATGACGGAGTATCATGTGATTACTCTGCCCACTCGTAATTCTGATCTGGCTCTTCATATATTTATCCAGAAATTGAGCTTAAAGTCTATGCCGTCATTGCACAAAACATTACTCCTGCCCTATTGGAACTGTTCAGTAAGCCATCGCAGTTAAATTGGAAACTAGAAATTGGTCAAGATGTAAAAACTAAATTATTTAACTACACGACTGACTTCTCTTAATGCTGCAAAATGTAGAGAAGCCATTATCAATTTACCGACATTTTTTTCATTTGTTGTCAGAATGACAATATTTGTAAAAATTAAGGCGTAGTGCATCCTTCTGTTCCAGGAGCTGTGTTTCCTCTTCCAAATTGAGGGACAAGCAACTCACTAGGATTTGTTTTTCTTGGTCTATTGCGTGAATGATTGTTTCTTGGGAACCGAGAAAAGATTTATATCCGTTTCCAGCAAAATCTGCCACCCATGAAGCATCAATCTTCTCCGACCAGACGACTTCTTTACCAAAGGCTGAGGGACAGTAAACTTGCACGCCCGGATCATATTCTGCTGGGTCGGTGATTTCTTTTTTAATGTTTACGAGCCCCCAGGCTCTTGGCTTGGCGGCCTCATGCAGGCAATACCTGCAGGATGATGGACGGTCGGACGATGTGGGCAATCGGAGAAACATCGAAGCCGACACCGCCTTGACGGCCCCGCTAATGAAGATGAAGAGCACCGAGCGATGGTGCACAGCGGGTTGAACATTAGCGTTGGTGCGGGGCCAGTTCAGGCGTAGGCGAAGTGTGGGACTGCTGTGAGTGCACGGTAATGATCTCTACGCCCACTCACGAACAAAGAGAGAGACGAGCTAATTGGAGCACGGGAAGTGAAGTTGTACATGAGATCACTAATTAACAATAAGTGAGAAAGTAACGCAATTTTAGAGCACTGCGTAAAGTTGACGCTCGTCCTCGCTACGAACTGGCAATCGTGCTCGCATTGAACCACTTTCGTCGACGTCCTTGGAATTTATGGATTGACCTAGGAAATAATGAAAAAGACTTGAAGTTGATAAATTTATATCTTCTGACGGTGAAATTGGTACACATTTTTGTAGACGCACTTTGGGAATTTATGCCTAAAGCTTAAATTGGTTTAAATGCTGGAAATCGAATTATGGAGCAATCTTTGTCAAATCCTAACGCATTTTACTTTCCTTCTCTTCTGCATCAGGTGCCCTGCTGACTGCAGGCTCCCTCGTAGCCCCTCCTGGGAATACGCTCTGTAATGGGTCTGCAAATCTGAACAAGACAGGGCTGCGCATGTTGACGCCTGTGATGGTCTTGCAAAGTCAGAGTTTGTGATGGCCGCACATTTGCGTGAATGGTTGTCGCCTCACCAGACAACATGGTTGTCGCCTCACCAGACAACATGGTTGTCGCCTCACCAGACAACATGGTTGTCGCCTCACCAGACAACATGGTTGTCAGGAGTGTACGTGAATGCAGGTGCCGTCAAGGAGAGAAGACCGGCTCTTGCAAGACCTAAAGTGTCTAGCAGTTGTCGTTAAAAGGCTCTTACAGTGCAGTTTGGGTACTGATTCAACTAAAAATATCGTTATGACGAGCTGATATTTCAGTGCAGATATAATTAGGCAACGTTCAATGAATTGAGACTGAGTTCCATATCAGTTTCTTATACTTCACAATATAAAAATAAACAAACCATCTTCAAACCATGAAAGTACAATTGAAAAATGTGTCGATTTATGGAATTAATTTTGAACAGCATTGCCTATAACTGTTGCTAGTTGTGTAGATGCCAAGAAAATTGAGTTTAACAATTCGTGTTTTGTGATACAAAATCTCTTTTCAAATTTTTATGTCATGTATCAAATATAGACAATTTTAATGTTTCAGAGCGGCACTGGCACTGCTTCTTCATGCAAATAACGAAGACCATAAATAGTATTTTTAAAGAAAACACAAAGTAATTCTTAAAGGTGATAGGAATCTCAAGCATGACAAGTATTAGTTGGGTCATGAATGTCGACACGACCATTCAGTTCTGCAAAAATGCGTTCATTCAGACTAGATGCAAATAAATACGAACTTTTCCCGTAGAAAATTTGCAATGAATAGAGCGCAGTAATTAACGGTCGTGTCATCGTTCCACAACGTAATGATGCAATAGATAGAATAGACTTATCGCCAGCTTGGTCGACTGGTGAGCGAATCCGCTTGCGAGCGGGAAGACCCGGGTTCGAATACCGCTGCCGCCATGGTTGACGCGGCTAGAATTACGGCATGGGACTTGGGTAACCGAATAGTTATCGAAGTGATTATCCGACCCAAGAATGGGCCAGAAGGTTCGTTCCTATAGCCTCATTCTATTCCATTCTATTCTATTCTATTCTATTCTAGATAACTGCCTGAGCGCAGCATGCGTTGGACTAGCAATAGACCAAGATCAGCTATCAAGAAAAGGGAAATTTATGTCAGCTCTCAACAAATAGATTATCACAAACACACAAGTGTACAAGAAGCTTTCAGAAAAACTATTATTGAACATCCAGAATCTCATTATAAAAATATTACTTCACTCACTTTGTAGGTTTGCCATCCTTTCCAGCTTGCCCAAGAATGAGCTAAACGACTTGTTTCTCTTGCCTTATTTTATTCTAATCTCTAAAGGGAAACAGAAACTTGGATATTAATATCCAAGTTTCTTTACGACGCCGAGCTCTATTTTATAGCTCCTGCATGGAAGAGCACGGCATTGTCTATTGTCTGTTATCATATATACTACAACTGATGATCAAAGCGAAACAGATCTGCACCAGCTGGTTCAATGATCACACTAATTGACTGATTGTCTCCTGTTGTTCATTGAATATAATAAGAAAACATGCAAAATTAATCTCCTGCGTACACTAGAGAGTAGCTTGTTGAAATCCAGCTTCAATTGCAAGCCTGATTTAGTGATGAGTGGCAATGGCTAAAGTATTTTATTATGTGTTGCTCAACCAGTATTTGGAGCTGTTAGGCTCATGCAGTAGGTGCAAGCAATACGAACCAGCATCATTGCTACTTGACATATTTCCCAGTAAATATTACATCAGTTATATTTCTAGAAGAACTGTGTTTCTCTCTTCATATCTTTTATTTCAAAATATCGCCCACTCACAGACACTTCTCATTCAAAAATACAATAATCCACATGCATAAAATTGTTCATGAGGGCTAAATATATGATTCAGTTTCATTCACACGGGTCAAATCTTTACTATTTTTTTTGTTTTAGTGTTCCAATTACTTTTGAGCTTATCAGCACTCAGAACCTATGCATCCTTAACTCCTGTTCATAGAAATAAGCGGGTCTTAAGATTCGCTTCAAGAAACAAGTTCCTCATGCTAGTCCGACTAAGAAAGACAACTTCAATCCAGCACCCTGTTTTGTTCCTACCTTCATTTTTGATTATTGAAAATAAAATGAAACAGCCAAATTCAACTATCAAATCCCTACTGCTTTTTGCCCTAACTAAGTGTTGAAATTGTTATATGTACCCGCTGATCGGATACAGCATCTATGTACTTTGCAAAGTATTCCAGATGATCTTTCCGGTTTCCCGGTGTAATTTGATTGCTGAGACGTCAATCCTAACCGAAGTCTCGCGAGACGCAGCGGCAAAATCTGGGGCTAAAATGTTGTTTGTGTGCCAATGACGCTTCGTGGTCGCACAAGTTATTCGCCTGTGAAAAAGTTACCAGCTTCTAACGCTGTTCCGTATTCTGGTCTCCGCTGCTGTCCAGAAGTCCTGCGCAAAATGAAACTCTAGCGCTAAAAAAAACTGTTGTTTTGGTCGTAGCTTGTCCCACATGAGGAGATGGAGCACAAAACTGGACACGAGCCTCTAAACTCACACTAAAGGATGCTCTCGAAAGAAATAAATAGAATGCAACGACGGCAACACTGAGCCAATTGTAATTTCAAATTTCAGTACTTCGTTTAAGTCATCGTAAGATTACGTTTGCTTTGAGATGTTAATGCGGGAGCCTTCATGGTTATTCAAATATAACATGTACGTTTAGGCATACGCTCATAGGAAGATACAATATTTCGAATTCTACATTGAAGCATCTGACTGATGATTTTAGTGGACAGTAACATAATCCAGAAGTGCATATACATTCAACAGCATTCTTACCTTAACGGAGATCACCATAAGCATACCACAGTAAAGTTTTCCTCTCAACAAAGTTTTTAAAAAGTATCTCTAATACTCTAACAATGTTAGATATTTCCTGCTACATCAGATCCTGCAATTTGGCTGAGTAATATCACACCTCAATTACAGCAAACTTCCATATAAGGTTCTTCACTAATGTCTTTCTTAACACATTCGTTGCGGCATGACTTCCCGCTGAGTCACTCAGGTTAGGTTCTGTAATTTTTTCAAAGCTTTCTAGTGACTGTATGTACAAAGTAAAGATATGCACCGGCTAGGCAACCGCAATGAATGTGTTAAACAACGATGAAAATGAAGTTATAAGGTAGAATAGTCTATGAAACACAACTTATTAACACTTTTACAACTATTACTACACACTCATGTGGTTTCGAAATTCTCCCAATTTATTTTACCCTGAAGTAAACTCCGATATTTTTGTTAACAATTTTTCACGATATACATACACTAATGGACTTTCCAGCAACTAAACGTTATTCTATGAAATTTCTATTCGTGAAAATAACTATTGAAAATCAATTCTTTCACATTATTCAGAATTTATTCCTTCACGTTCGTCAGAACAACTTTCTAGACATGTTTCACCCCCTTCATTTTGCGTCATGACGTTCTTCATGTTTGTTTGGCCAGGTAGTCGTGGTTCATGCTCGATGTTTGCTATGCTCAGTTAACGTACAGCAAGCGCATGAAACACTTCACTTGCGACCACAGTGCACGTCGATGTCTGCTAGTACAAACCATTGACGATCACATTCAGGCCTTCGACCCACAATCATAGGCACTTTAGATAAATTAGTTCTCCATTGATCTTGGGTGGCCTAATTATTTAGGGTAAAACTGACCCCTGTCACATGAATATACCGTCAGGATTTCATCGTATCATAACTTGTTTCTGAAGTGTTCCAAAAACACTATTGCAAACACACGATATGAATCTTTCTTTAGTGAAAGACTGTCGCTATTTAACCCGCTGCCTTATTGGTACCGTCCTTGAATGCTTTGTAAATTTCATATCATGAGTTCAGTTGTGACTGACAAATGAGTTTTATACTGAAATGGTGACATGTTTATTAACTCTTTAGTTATTCAGATCATGAGAATTTCAACGATTGTTTCGACCAAATTTCTTTCATTGATTATGACCGACGTATTTTCAAGTGACGAACCAAAGCACAAACCAGCATCAACATGAATCGTTTATTTCAGACTCTTGAAAACGATGTCAGCGCATATTGCTCAAATGAAAGAAAGTGTAATAAATGGGTTTCTGAAATATCCCAAATCTAGAAGAGACCAGACAGAGTGGGTTCGTAACGTGTGGCACTGCACCAAGCGTCAATATTTCATCATTAGACCTAAGGGTGACTTACGATGTACATCGTGATCCAAACAGCGTTGCCCAATTGCAGTCAGTCCTCTTCTCTGACATGAATGCCTGATGGCCCACAACCACCAATGTTCTAACAGACCCACTAAATTTCAGGATACAGCGCATCGAATCGTCCCAACCAAAAACCATCTTGGAATTTTCATTGCAGATTCAACCAGATGGCAGCACTCATTTTTGATCAACATGGTCGTAGCATTTATTTCAAGTCCTACACTCGTCCCTTAAAACGATATTCATCCGTATGGGGTAAAAACAAGATACATTATTCAATGTTACTTATGATAACATTGAATGTATTAGAAATATATTGTTACAATTTTCTGTACACATTCATCGGGATTTTCCATTTTCACTTCTTTTTCCTATCATGATGTTTTTATTCAATCTAATTTATGTATATCTTCATCTCATTGTTTTAGTTTTAAAATAATTAGAGCACAGGTGTGTAATATAATACTAAATTAACGACATAGTAGGAAAATCTTAAGAAATAGCTCTACAAAAATTGTCCCTAATTCTACGCTTTTGGCCCTTTTTATGTAGGAAAACTAACTCTTTGTCAAATTTCTCGCCCGGAAACGAGAATCCAGCAAAGGAAGAGCTTAGTTTCAGGATGTCCTAATTACATCTAGTGACCTATATGATCATTGTCATTTGTGTGAAGATGGTTAGAACTGAATTACTGCGGGAAAGACCAATGAAGGTATGAAATAGAGAAAAAAGTTGCTAGAATAATCGGTTGACCTGTTCTTGTCATGTATGTATGAACGTTCAGAAATAATTAGAACAAAAAATCATCGTTGTCGAAATAACGAGTAAAATGAATTACTCTGAAGCTTTTTTTGATTGTTAAATTTTAGATTTCGAAGCATAATCCTGCCCTCTGGATGAGCAGATGAAGTCTCCTGATATTTGTCCAAATCAGAGCCATGACACACGCAATACCAGCAACAATGGTTTTCCATTACTTCAGTTCATCAACCTCATCACCCAAGATACATAAGTTAGTCACAGCTCCATTGTACACCAAGTAATAAATTACACAGAACTCTGCACCTGCTGGTCCAATTGGATTACGAGAGTGTAAATGCAATGAAAGTTAGAGTACTATAACGTGCGCCCAACAAGCCCTGTACAAAGCATCACCATGAAGCATTGTGTTCTCAGTGGGAAATGAAGGTAGTGAAGCTCAGACGTGCCGGATTAGCCTCACGTCACTCTCTGTCTACCTTGGGAACTCTCTTCAAGCTCATGGAATTTATACCATTAACAGAATAAGAATCTTTGTGAATATTTTAGCACGCCGCTAATGTACAGCGCCAACAAAGCAGAAATTTCCGAGGATTAAGTCTCCAGTTAAGCTACTTCTGCAGGAACTGACGATGGCAGTAAACTATTTTCCTGTGATTTACCACAAACAACAGACAATACAGGAAGTGTTGAAGAAAACGAACTTAGTCCACCACTATTGTAATGAAAGATAATATTGTTCAGGTTGTGACTGAAGTAATAGTGAACATAATACTCGAATAATTTTAATGTGGCCCAATAGTTGAGGATGTCAGCCAACAGGATGTGTTCTGCAAACACGCCTTGCAATGCAGTGCATTCTCGTCACAAAATGCAGGTCTAAATAAGTTCTTTTTAATTTATTCAGTATCGATTTCAAGATAAGTAAATGTATTTTGATCATTTTGCACCGAAACGAAGAGTATCGTTATTTTCGCTGTTCTTTTGAACACTAAGTTGAGACTTGAAATATGTTGCAGAAATGATTTCATTCACATGAATATTACGACGTTATACAAGCAAACAATGGTAATTTCAAAGAATATGGATCATTGAGAAATTGTTAACTCTGTTCACTTTTTGACCCATTTGTTCTGGAACGTAGTGTTCATATTTTGACGTAAGCTTTTATTTACTACAAGGGACTTCCTACTTAGGAACGTAACACTGAGTCTTACATTTAAAAAGATCTCGTGGAATACGATAGAAGAGCTTCACAAGAACATAATTAAAAGCAGGCAAGCGTAACCACTAATGCAAGAATAGCGCGATTTTAACAGTAATAGTTTAATCCGATAAAATACTTTCTATTTACACTGATTTCAATCCGTAATGCGTTCACTTCTGCCTACCGAAGGATTAGGGAAACATTCAGTCTCTCTAAGTCACTGCCAAGCAAAAGCCACTTTCTGATCCTTACTGAAGAATTTTCTACAAACACCAGACAATAAAACACGAGACATGCATCGCTTCTTTCACAATACGATGGCATTGTAGGAAATGAGAAGCCTCAACTTCTGCGTACAACACTCTTTTTGTTAATGACTACCTCACTTATTGGGTAGAAGACCAGTGTTCGCTAAACATCGCATGCATTTCATTATGCACATTTTTCAACAAAAGTCCGGCTATTACAACGTCGCTGAGGGATTTAGCAGACCTGTGAGCCATAAAACTCGTCAGGCTTACTTGCTAAGTGTGCTTAATTAACTACTTATTTATTTACTTATTTTACTTTTCTCATAGCATAAACTTTCTAAATGTACCAACTTGTCCAGACTTCCAGAAAGCTTCACCTCTGTAATACACGAGCGAATCTTTCATACTTGAACTTCTTGTTAATCCTGACTCCTGATGTAACACACAACGAACGCATTTTAAATAATTGTTTCTTCCTCTCTTCTATTTTCTCAAGCGGACTATCTTGTAAAGCTCTACATACTTACCTCTCCCCCACCCTCATCTCCACCGTTTGCCTTGAAGTCAGGATACGGAAAATACAAGCACTGTAGCGAGCATGGATGGCCAGATTGCTTCCAAGTTTGACATCAGAGACAAAATACAAGAGAAGCAAGCATTATTCCCCTTCCTGCCCCTACGACTGCGCCACGAAGCCTTGTATTCCCTCAAGGCACTCATATTTCTCTTAAAACATTCGAGCCCCCCACAACTCCCACATCTGAACAACACAGTGAATCTCCAGGGCTCTACAAAATTCACGCCTTACAAGCGTGAGAATTATATTCCCTTCAATGTACTCACTGCCACTTGTCACCAATAATTTCATATCTCCTCCACATTTGTATCGCGCAGAGGCTCCCTGCTCTCACGCCTTCTCTTTGTTTTCACTTTCTTGCAGAACATCTTGCATGTGCATAAATTATTGAATAAGTTTTATCAGCGTCTTCCTCCCTTGTTCTGTTTTAATTGTTTCATACTAACATAGTTCCAATATAATTTTTTCTTCATACTTCGCTTACAATTTCATGAAAATGAAACAGTGACAGTTTTTGGTTTGTAATCCTAACATCACATCTTTAGTGGAACAAACAAATGCGTATTCCAATTGTCCACAACAACAAAAGGCATCAGTGCAGGTATGGCCCAGCAAGCACAGCTCATTTTGAGAAGGAAGCTGCTCAGCACTGTGTAGACCAAGAGCATTGAGTGGCGGCGGTGCAGATCATTATCGTTCTTTGTATTGCACATCTTTGAGCGGACCAGCAAGATGGCGCTATCTGTCTCGCTTGTGTCCCAGGACACTATCTCTGATAGGCTCGCTGGCGCACCACGGCCCTAAGATCTTTAGGTTAAAAAGAAACGTTGCGGCGATGTTCCCGAGCTGTTTGTGCACGATAGAATATTCGGAACAAAGGGCCTGGCTCAATGAGATGTGCGGGAATATTCTCTTGGGTTGCAGCATTTAAATGTTGGGCGTGCTACTTGAACTCAAATGAAAAATTCACGAGAGTGCGAGTTTTTGTTCTGTATTTTTATAATAAAAATTGTATGGTATGAGTTTGGAGAAAACTATAAAGGTGCCAACTTTGTAACCACATCCATGACATTTTAGAAACAAGCGTTGCACTGTGCGCTCAATATATACACTAACTGAACTTAAAATGCAAGAAGAACAAGCGGAGTCCCAGCGCATGAAATAATAAAATAATATAATAAATAATAAACGTCGCAATAATTTGCCATTGGCATTGAAATGGAACTCAAATAATCCTCAAGCCGAGAATAAAATAAACATATGACAAATAATTTCATACGATATTCCGATACTATTGCGCTGACTGCCCGTTATAGTTGACTAGAATATTTACTACTACAGGATTGACTAGAATAGTTGACTAGAATATTTACTACTCACAGGATTGACTAGAATAATTGACTAGAATATTTACTACTCACAGGATTGACTAAAATAGTTGATTAAAATATTTACTACTAACAGGATTAACTAAAATAGTTGATTAAAATATTTACTACTAACAAGATTAACTAAAATAGTTGATTAAAATATTTACTACTCACAGGATTGACTAGAATAGTTGACTAGAATATTTACTACTCACAGGATTGACTAAAATAGTTTATTAAAATATTTACTACTAACAGGATTAACTAAAATAGTTGGTTAAAATATTTACTACTCACAGGATTGACTAAAATAGTTGATTAAAATATTTACTACTCACAGGATTGACTAAAATAGTTGAGACATGAGTAAAATTTCCTCAAGTTATCAAGGTGTTTACGATGTTATATTTAGGGTCCAGTCCAAAAAAAAATTCAAAAATGCGTTCGTATAAACATAAAATATCAAATAAAGAAAATTTAGCATTTGTTGATATAGATAGTAGATACATTAGAGGACAATGTAGGGCAACAGCTGAGGTATCAATTTTATCCAAGTTTCTAAAAATTTCTGGAAAATGGAATTTGAAGAAGACACCAAAATAATTTTAGATGCGTTCAACGTTCATACAGAAGTAAAAACTAATAACAATGCGTCACCAGATAATGAATTAAATTTTGTCGAAATTTTGCACTTTTGTTGAAAGATTACTTCAGCTTATGAAGCCATGCAATCAGCAATGTCAACTTTCACAGTTTTCAAGTTTTTCACTCAACGGAAATTAATTTGCAACTCTACGTACTTTTTACTTCAAGACAACAAACCTGAAGTCACTACAAAACTTGAAATAATTCCTAATCATATATGTTCTTTTATTCATGCTCGCATTTTCTCATAAAACCTAAAATAATTCGACGGAGAATTGTGTGTAAATATAACTCATGTGGTCATTTTCTAAATGATAAAAAATAAATAAAAATAAAAAAATATTCCGCAATTAATTTATTACTTGTGTCCCATGTTATGCGCTAAAAAGAAATTTACCTAATACTATGGTGTAAAAAACTCAGTATAACAAAAGAGCAATCAGTTCGTGATGGTCGGGGCTGCAGGTAGAGTTTGGTGCTGGCTGTGCGTCAGTGTAAGAGGTGATACAGAAAGGGAGAGGTATAAAAAGATGGGCGTTGTGCGTATGATTTCAGCGATAAAAGTCTGTGCATGAGGTCTGTTGTAAAAGTAAATCTCACACTCAATTCTGTCCTCTAAAGCAGTGGTCCCAAGTTCCCGGGCCACGGACCGGTACCAGGATGTGGATTAAATGGTACCAGGCTGCTCAAGAAACATTTAATTATTTCCATTTCATTTACTGAGATGTATTTCTCTCGAAATTCTTTTCATGAACGAAAGGTTAACCAGAAGCTGAGCAGCTGCGAGCTGCTTATCAACGCGACACCCCCTCCACCCTCAGGGGCCTGATGTAAAATTATCGAACGTTGACTGGTCTGCAGGGATAAAAAAGTTGGGGACAACTGCTCTTTGACTGGTCTGCAGGGATAAAAAAGTTGGGGACAACTGCTCTTTGACTGGTCTGCAGGGATAAACAAGTTGGGGAACAACTGCTCTTTGACCGGTCTGCAGTGATAAACAGGTTGGGGAACAACTGCTCTTTGACCGGTCTGCAGGGATAAACAAGTTGGGGACAACTGCTCTTTGACTGGTCTGCAGGGATAAAAAAGTTGGG
>VCRD01001300.1:118816-134211 GCA_006783055.1 Trinorchestia longiramus
AAACAAGTTGGGGACAACTGCTCTTTGACTGGTCTGCAGGGATAAACAAGTTGGAGACAACTGCTCTTTGACTGGTCTGCAGGGATAAACAAGTTGGAGACAACTGCTCTTTGACTGGTCTGCAGGGATAAACAAGTTGGAGACAACTGCTCTAGAGCACAAAGGCTGAGGTGAAATACCCCGCCACGAAATAGAGTCTAAAACAGCTCTTCTATCTCATCTTAGTGTATCTGTCCGAAAGAATCCAAAATATTTAAGCTTATGCTCTATGATACCAATAATGTCATCAGAATACAATCGCTGGTTTCATTATTATGTTTTTTATTTCAAACTATTCTATTTAATTAACAAATATTTGCTTGAGATTCAACCATGCAAGAAAATCAGCCTAATTTCAAAGTAAGGGCAAAATGTTTGAACCAATGATCACAGAGATTTAGGCCAATTCAGAAGTGAAGAAAAGCGTAATGTAAAAAGAACCTAGAAAGACGCTGCGTTTGTAAACTGTACCAATTTGCTTAATATTTCGTTTTTTACTTTTTATTTTTTAATGTGCACAGCAGGTGTTAACATTTACCTAGAAATATACAAATATGTACATTTTTCAGTATATGTATTTTTCGTTTTTTTGTACAGTAGTTTATTTAAATACAAAATTATTCTATACATAGCATGGGCTTTTTATTAATAACGGTTAGTGTGCATGTGCTGGCTACGAGTATATTAAACACTGAAGCAGAGAACCGCTTCAAATTCATCAAAAGAAACATTGTGCAGTTCTGGGTACATCCTGTGTCCCGCAACTGTGCGGCGTTTTGACACTAAAGTGCGCTGGTTTGTACCAGGATACGCGGTGATGCTGCAATAGAGGGTGCAAGTGGGCTAGTTTGTACCAGGATACGCGGTGGTGCTGCAATAGAGGGTGCAAGTGCGCTAGTTTGTACCAGGATACGCAGTGGTGCTGCAATACAGAGTGCAAGTGCACTAGTTTGTACCAGGATACGCAGTGGTGCTGCAATACAGAGTGCAAGTGCACTAGTTTGTACCAGGATACGCGGTGGTGCTGCAATAGAGAGTGCAAGTGCAGACCCTGGCGCCAGAGCCTGGCCTGATGCCAGCAGCAGCATTGCGCCGCAGTGCTGCTCGCCTGCCAAATGCTCTGTGCTGTGCCAGCAGCATTGCCGTCACTTGTCATGCGACACACTCCAACCCACTTGCCTCATGCATGCCAAGCCAATCCTACTTGAATTCCCTTAAGTGATGCCACACAAGCGAAAGGACCTTATTTTTGGGGACTATCCCTCTCTGTGTTTGATAATCTTCGAAACACACTACTTATGAATGGCATTGAGGTTATAATGCATTAAAACTTTATCTTCTGCATGTAAAAATTACTCTGTTTTAAGATGATATATATATTTGAAAAAAATCATCAATCAATTTTACACTCAATGTACAATAATACTAATATTTGAAAAAAAATCAATCAACTTTTACACTCAATATACGAGAATACTAATATGTGGAAAAACATCTATCAATTTTTACACGCAATAATGTCGTGCTAAACCATAATCCTCAGTACCTGGTAATACTGAAACTATCATTTACTGATAGGAATACAAAATTTTCGTCTTACTCTTCAATGTGGAACATTATGTTTTATGAAAGTTTAAACCACTTTAAATTGTCATCATTGTTTATTAATTACTCTCCCTTTCAGTTGTACGGAGCCAAATTCGCTATTAAACAAGAATAAAAGCATCAGGTAAAATATTTCCTAATAACAAGCCCATTAAAATGAATATCAGAGAAGGCCTTCAATTTCACACGACGTTTGCATTGAAGTATACTGAAGAATGAATAAATCTTTTCTCTGGAATATGAATTTCCACTCACAAACTCAGCGACTATTGCATTATTATTGTAAATCTTGAAATTAAACAACGAATATTGATCAGTTCAGTTCTGTCTAGAAATTGAGGTATCAAAATCAATGAATCTTGCTTGGTTTTTCCCACATACATAATTAAATTAACACATACACGAGCTACGGCAATATTATAATAAATGTTTAGTCCGAAGTCTTTCCATTTATTCTAAAATTTAGAATAAGTAAAAATTTTATAATTAGTATAATGTGCGGGTACAAATCATGCTTACACAATTACATTTGTAGACATCTGAAAATTTTCACACAATCTAATATTTTCTTTGATAATTTCAAAATAAACTTCTCATAACAAGGGAATATGGAATGATTAAGAAAAATTAAAATAATTTCGCCTAAATTGAAAAGGTTTAGTAAAGTATTTCTGCATCAAACAAATATATTTTTGAATTAATGCACATGAATAAATGTTTTAAACTTTTTTTACACGATATCAATTATTATTTCCGTACGAATTATCTTTATCTATGGCAACGAACATCACGTTCAATATTATGAGTTTTCACTTGATGGAAGCTGGTTTTCTTTAGTCATCAACATAGCTTTAGTTCATGTTTGAGCTCAGTTTCATCAAGGAATTTTTCAGTATAAAATGTTAGCGTGATGGTCAACCTATTAAATTCAAATAGAACTTTGACTGTGGCCGTGGCAGGACATCAGTTGCAGCAGACTCTGACCTACCATCATTTGTACTATTCGTTCAAATTAAGTTCAATGAAATAGTATCAACCCTAAAAAGACCAACAAATTTGCATAACATCGGAGGATTCGTAGCCGGTCAGTCCCGGTGACCTTTCTTTTATTTATAAACTTCTGTAAATGTAAAATTTGAGTGATAAATACCGATGTTGTTAATGTATTTTCAATGAGTTAGATTAATGTAAACAATTTTAAACACATATAATAACATTTTTAAAGGTGTCTCGTATTCTCTGTGGTCTGTTTGAGGTTAAGAAGTTCAGTAAGCATATCTCACACACTTTAACTCAAGCTTTATTTTACGTAAGGAACACTCCAATGCTTGGAGCCTTGTAGTCTACGGATTTTACTCCTAAGATTTAATTTACTTTGCCTCATCTTCTCGGACCGGTATATGCATGTAGTCTGCGGATTTTACTCCTAAGATTTAATTTACTTTGCGTCATCTTCTCGGGTCGGTTTGTGTATGTAGTCTACGGATAATACTCCTGAGGTTTAATTTACTTTGCTCCCATCTTTTCAGGTCGGTTTGTGCATGTATTCTACAGATATTACCTCTAAGATTAATTTACTCCTCACTATTTTTCGTGCTCCGCATTCAACAACTAGACTACGGATTTTAATCGTAGTTTTCAAATGATATAAGACGTGATGCTGTAAATTAAGGCACCCATCACGAGAACTTAAGAACTTACATTCAAACAAAGAAATGCACGCAACAGCTATTGAATTTTCATATAATGCGTTTTTCAAAATCGAAAAGCATGGACTGCTATTCTCGTGTAATGGTCTCATAGATTTGTTTGTACGAATATCCAATTAAAAGCATTTTTATGAATACAAATAGCAGAAAATCGTACTACTCTACATATTACAAATTTAGTATATAAATTATATATAAAAATATCGGGAAGATTTATAATGTGCGTCATTATTCATTGAAAACGGACAACAAAAAATTCAAATAATTACGCACAAAACGCTTTAAGCACGTCTACGATTGTAAAATATTACATAAAATATTACCCTAAAATTTCCTCTGACAAATTGATAAAAAACTCCATTACAAACGAATTTATCTTCCTCAAAGTTTCAAAATTTGAAAAATAACGTGAGTCTGGAAATTGCGGTCACTTCTGCAGCTGCCGCTCAAGAAAATGAGATCCCAGGAAGATGCTCAGAGAAAGAGTTTCCTCCAGGGACATCCGGAGGTGCTTCTAAAAAGAACGGATCCATTAATGGCTCCGATAATGGTTTTCTTTGCCACCGCTCATGCGTTAAAAAAAGATCTTAGAGCACACGGGATTTCTCCTAGAAAGCGTTTAATTACCAGCATCATGCGGGACTGCCCGTTGCAATGGGACAACATATTAAAAAACTTGCCTCAACTAGCATCTGAAGAGCCTGTTCTATCAGAACTTTTCCTGTAGTGTTATTCCCACAATGGTTCTTACTGCGACATTTTTTTCACATTCATATATATGACGAGTTATTTTAGACACCTCCTTATTCCTGTTGGGATTCATAGTTGTATTGATTGATACATTTCTAACAACAATATTATTTTGGAAAATCATGCCGTCTTCTAACTTATTTTTCTCGGTGTCTGATTTCATCTCTCAAATATTGCACAGCGTTGTTCTTTTCCAGCTAAGGCTTTTTGATATTAATGGCAAAACAACTTTGTAAAATTATAATATAGTTTTTCTTATTCCAGTTAAATTAATCCACTAATTTTAATGTTCATTCATGGAGCAAAATTAAAGCTTCAATCAAATTGTTTTGTCACGTTGGTATCATTAGTTACACATTCCAAATATTCGTTAATTATAAGTATGGGATTCTGCTCTTCGCAACTGCACATTAATATCTTTTGTGAAAGCGCTGCTATTCAGCAATTAATGACACTCATCAAATGTTCTTAAAAGAAAAATTTAATTCAGCAACACAAATCAAAGACTTTGGATCAGAAAACAATTCATTTATTTAATTCATCAAGAATCTGTTTGTTGAAATTGATCCTAAAATAATTTATTTCTCTATTGAATTTTTTGTGCTCATGGTGGTGTGATTGTAGTGCGTCTTTAAAATAATATGGAACTTTTAAAGATGCTTATTGTGCACGAAGACCTACTCGACCAGGAATAAATACTAGCCCTGTTTTGAAAGAAGTTTTCTATCAGCTGAAACTTCCTAAACAAAACAACGTTCAATAAAGCCTTAGAGTCTAATTATCAAACATCCATTTTCGCATTCATCAACACAACAATAACCGTGATCCCAGAGATGGAGAGTAATAGCATTGTTACAGTCCTTCATTGATTCACTGGAAGTTATCCAGTCACAGGAAGCTCGTTCAACTAGCACCAGAGATCAATTATCGAGTGCCCAAATGAGACCAAATAGAAGCTGTCTGTCAGCAGAGATGACAAAGCATCAACTCCTCCATTATTAGTAGTGAGCTGGAAGCCTGAGCTAGACATCCCTTCTACCTCGAGCCTTGTTTCGTGACGAGTTTTGCGTCTGAGTTTGATTAGTTGCCTCGGACAGACATCTGTGGTGATCGCTTGATTGAAGCCAACTTATTCTAAGTAACAGCAACCAATCAAGACCCCGGAGCAGCTTTCAGAAGATTGCGTTCATAGGTATAAGATAGCTCTGTATATATGTGAGCACACACAAGTCGCACTGAAAACATCACATCAAATCACTCAAACGATTTTCATAAACATTCTTTGGATTTTTTACTAATTGTAATGGGTATAAAATGGAACAAAACTCACCCAATGTTTAAAGCTGGATTTAAACACGAAAATAACATCTCGATTTACAGTTAAGTTTTACAGTCGACATGATACGGGTTAATTATGTTTCATTGCGAATATAAGTAATCACAACACAGACATTGGCTTGTTTTTTTCTGATCAAGATGAATGTAAGCAGCCGGAGGCCAACTAGGTTATATTATTCAGATCACAGGGCCGGTGTGTCCATCATCCATACACAAGGTATTCATGATACCTCGAGAGTCGGCTGGGCCGGCACAGAATCATTGGCAAAAAAGTTCGTGTGATATTTTGGGGCAAAAAAGTCAGAATCCCAGACGCTCTTCGGGAAGTTGTCTGTGAACCGCGCTGTTCCTATGCGGTATATTTTTACATTTCACTTACAGGGATAAAAGAAACTAATAATGAATTTAATTCTTCAATACCGCAGCAAGAGATGACTCATTTTTTTAAAAAATGTTTTTGATTGTGCAGATTTAGAACAGGAAAATAACACAGGAAACTATCAATTGTTTGAGGGGAAAATGTTTAGAAGGTTGACTGCATCTCTCCTCCAGTAATGGACGAAAGCATCACAGTGCGTGGGTAGCTGTATTCAAAGCTGCAATCTAAAGAGTCACTCATTAAACAAAGCATTGTGCATTGCAGGTGGAAATTTGTACTCAACACATAAACATTTCATATGATGTCCTAAGGCTCAAACATCCATTGAGGCTTTTTGTATTAAAATACGATGAGTCTAGGTATAATCACTAGTATCAATGGTTGACGTGAGACTTTCAATATTCCAAAACTTTACGGGAGCAAATTAATTAGAAGTCTTCAATTAACTGAAAACAAAAGTTAAAGATCATTGGAGAAATGCAATGTAAGTTAGTAACTTGCAGTGATGTATGAAAGGTCATGTACTCGGACATCACAGAGAGACTTGCATGGCCTGCGCTATTTAGCTCAGTCGAGGTTTCATTACGCTTCGTTACGCTCTATTTTAGCCAATCAAAACAACACTCCCGCTCTGTCTTTGGTGCTGAATTAGCTGTGATTTCAGTGAATTGTTTGTGTGTTCTACGGATATTTACAGAAGTAAGCTAAAATTACCAGAGATTTGAGCTGAGTTTGGGCATTGGCTCTATTTCTGCAAAATCCTGCAAGGCAAACTTAATAGAAATAATAAAACATAACTGGGGATTCATTCCATGGGTTGTGTCTCTTGAGACATTCTTCGTTGCATCACTGAGTGCACTACTGCAGTCTAAACAATGAGCACAGCCGTAATAATGGAGTCAATGGTGAACGACTGAATCAAGTACCAACGGCGGCGATGAATGTAATTCACAAATATTCTGATGAGCGTGGAAAAAAATTTCTATGAGAAAAATCATAATAAATTTTTGATGATATATACATAATTTATTTTCTAGAGGAATTAATAAACCATTTTTCATAAAACGGTTCGTTACTACGGTAATAATGTACTGTAACTCCTACAATAATTTAAAGTGCTTCATTTACAATTAACCCTTTTAGGGATGGAACTTCTGCATTAGGAATTAATTGTTCGTATAGCGAGTCTCCTCTACACTATTACATGACAGCCTCCTCTACACTATTCCATAACAGCCTCCTCTACACTATTACATAACAGACTCCTCTACACTATTACATAACAGCCTCCTCTACACTATTCCATAACAGCCTCCTCTACACTATTACATAACAGCCTGCTCTACACTATTACATAACAGACTCCTCTACACTATTACATAACAGCCTGCTCTACACTATTACATAACAGCCTCCTCTACACTAATAAGTGCTCAGTATAGCAGGAAGTACAGAGGCCCTGGACGTGTCCTAAGTTTATTACTAGCTCATTAGTGCTCAGATCAACAGAGCTCAGTGACAAAAATTGGAGCTCGATCAGCACCAGAATTAATTGGCAAGTTTTCATTTATCTGTTTACTGGTCACACCAGTATAGTGTGACCAGTGACACCAGTTTACTGGTCACACCAACTCATAAAGCCAGTATAGTGTGACCAGTGACACGAGTTTAGGTTTACTGGTCATATTTGTGGTGTGAAACTTTAGCCCAGAGACCACGGCCAGTTTCTCTAATGTTACCATATTTGGAAAACATTTTACTAACTTACTTTTAATTGGATTTGAAAGAAACGAATCTCATGAAGCAATCTTTACGATTTCATATTAGAATCAACTTTCACGCACAAAAATCTTAACAATATTCTCGCAAAACATCGGTAGTTTTCCTGGAGAGTGGGACGCGTTCTGTTCTGTGTGTTTCATAGAATCTTGTCTTTTCTAAGCTAAGCAATGAATACAGCAGAACTCAAGCTCGACGACCAACAGTTATTCAAGAAAATATTTTCTAAAGTTCATTAAGCGTAATAATGACAGAGTTGTGCAGTGACTAACGCTCAGATTGCTCACATCACCAAGGAAAATCTTGCACCAGTATTTCACTCGAATGTGGGCACATCCTGAGTGGCAGACTTCATTTCGTATGAAAATTAGTGAAAGGCTCGTAATAACTTCATAATTCTGGGTGAAATCCAGCATCTGGAAATGCTGTAATTTTGTGCGGGAAGATTTTCCAGGAAATCGTGGCGCGCCTCAACTTGTTCCGCACCACTTTGTGAGGCACTCGTTCCGACGAGCCTGGTGCATTAGTCAAGTTTGCGTGTGCATAATGTTGCCCTGTTTAATGACATCACCATAATACTGCCATGTTTAATGGCATCACCATAATGTTGACATGTTTAACGGCATCACCACAATGTTGACATGTTTAATGGCATCACCACAATGTGGTCATGTTTAATGGCATCACTACAATGTCGCCATGTTTAATGGCATCACCACAATGTGGTCATGTTTAATGACATCACCATAATGTGATCAATTTTAATAGCCTTACCATAATTTTGCCATATTCAACGCCATTATCATAATGTGGTCATGTTCAATGGCATCGCCATAAAGTTGCCATGTTCAATGGTATTACCATAATTTTGACATGTTCAATGACATTATCATAATGTTACCATGTTCAACGCCATTACCAAAATGTGGTCTTGTTCAATGGCATCGCCTTAATGTTGCTATGTTCAATTGCTTTACCATAATGTTGTATAGCTGCTATTTCTATAATCTTGCACATACACCTTGTTATATGCAAAATACAACACAACAAAATACTTCTTAAGGATCTGAATTCCAGTTCTATCTTAGACCAAAACCAAGATCAACCTTATGAGCACATGAACATTTCTCATACTATGATTCTTTCTTCACCAATTTAATTAATTATTTTCCCACCAATGCAGTTGAAAAACCTAAATTAAGCTGTTTAAAAATAGTTGCTCGTGCATAAAAGACTTGTTTTCGCATGCTAGCTCCAGATAGCAGCATTTGAGGAGAGTTCAAGGCAATAGAATTATGTACCTAAATAGCATCCAAAATCATGTCCAGCAGTTCTGTGAGAAAAGCACTTACGCCTCATAAACTATTTTGTGTTACGCACTGCTGAGAACAGGAGTATATAATGATGTTCACGCCCACAGTAGTCTGTTTTTGGGTCTTAACACGTGTTGTAGTTTTTATTCCTCGAGTTTATTTTCACACATTTTAACGTCGTGTTTTCTTAAAACGCAAGAGAACTCTTACACGCCTACTTGAAGGAGCTTCGTGACTGCGAAAATGAGGGTTGTGTGCATTACATTACTGAGTACACAAGCTCATCTGAGCAGTCACTCAGTCCTGGCTAGTAATTACATCACTGAGGAGACAAAGTTACTTAGTTTTGCTTACATCAGCCTGCCCTGGCTGAGATGAAGATGCGAGCTGGTGGGCAGGACGATTGTTAACACGACACCACACACGCGTGGCTACTGATGTAACAACGAGGTCCATCACAACGTAACTCTAAGATAAAGTCACCTCTGCAACTGAGGAGAACGTCTCCCTATGATGTTTTTTAACTCAGAGTGAACGAGTTTGTCATGATCAGCTCGAAGAAATTCATTACCGCCCTCATGAAGCATTGCCCACTTACAGATAAAGAGAGCATATGGTTTTAAATGCACGATATGTTACAGTGGGTCTGATTACATGAAAATCGATCATCAGAGAGTAGATTACGAAGTGAAAAGTTTGAAACTTGAAATTTTATGGGCTAGTAGGGTACAGTAATGTCACAGGTTAAAAAATGTGAATGAAAATTATTTCAGAGCACAACCCTTCTTTTTGCTGAAATTGTATTGAAATTATAAAACTTATAGTATATATCTTATGAGAACGTTTTGCTCACGAAATTTAAGAACGAAAATTAGAAGCTGTCGCTGAAAAAGTATGGGGAATAAAACTCCTATTTTAATTACAGTGTACATGTAACGACAATTGTTTTCAGACTACGAACTCGTGTCTGCAACGGCAACTCATACAATAACTTCAATGAAAATAAAACATAGACAAGCAGTCCTCACGGTTCTAGCTTTGAATTTTTTGAGCATATTAAGATTCAGAGCCTTATTCTCTATTCGAATTGAGTGTTGGTGATGTGAAGGCTTTACACAAGCAAAACATAACGTAATGTATTAGGTATCAGTTAAAAAATCTAGCATGGTTTTGTTCATGCGATACTACAGAAACGAATTGTTCATTTATTAAAATATTCCTACACTGGTTAGCAAAGAACGTTGTTCTACATTAAATATAAGAAGGGACGAAACAATGTCTATCTCAACTGTGCATCTTCTTAAAGAAATAATTCCTGTTATCTGGAAACAGCTCTAAATGTTTTAACAACCAAATGAGTTTCTATCATTCTAACCCATTCCAAATGAGTTTCTATCATTCTAACCCATTCCAAATGAGTTTCTATCATTCTAACCCATTCCAAATGAGTTTCTATCATTCTAACCCATTCCAAATGAGTTTCTATCATTCCAACCCATTCCAAATAAGTTTCTATCATTCTAACCCATTCCAAATGAGTTTCTATCATTTCAACCCATTCCAAAGGAGTTTCTATCATTCTAACCCATTCCAAATGAGTTTCTATCATTCTAACCCATTCCAAATGAGTTTCTACCAAATTTCAAATAAACTTTTATCATGCCACCAGATGACTTTCTATCATGGACGACTTCAAACCTGCGTTGGCAATATTCAGAGAATTTTACGAGCTATTTTTTAGACAAATAACTTCGGGGCCAGAGTTCCAAGGCAGAGAAGCGTGCTCGCATTAATAAATTTGAGAAGCCACAGCCAAAGGCACGCTAAAGGGAAGCTTGGTTCCCTCTAGGGAGTGCTCTGCTAGTGCTGCAAAATTCTTTAACGGCCACGCAAAAATGAGAATGAAAACACTGTGTCACTCATGAAAAATAACGCAATTCGTCGTCTCAAAAGCTCTTTCAGCAATTTTGCGTTGAAAGACACCTGAGAAATTGCGTCAAGAACATGTTACACCTCAGAAATATTAGGGCTCGTCTACAGCTAAAACAAAACTCATGACAGGCAAAATTTAAGTAGAGTATTTGCACTCATGAGGCCGAGGAGCACTCAGTTCATTTTCTGGAGGCATTTTCTGTGAATTTTACATTTTTTCATTTTGTGCGAAGTGTCTGCTAAATAAGGGGGGGAAATTTTACCACAATGCTTTGTAAGCATTACGCATGTCAGATTACAACAGTGACGAGATACCCGAATACCTTTATACCTTTAAATATTACTGAAGGATTTTACACAGTTAATACATATACCTATACATGGAAAAGAATACCGCTGAATTTTATAAACTCAATATTTACATGGAAATGAAAACAGCCAAAATTCTGATGTAGAACCAATAAGTCTCCAGAAAAACGATGTAGGCTAAAATACCGCCAGTACCGAAGGCAACACGCAGAAATGGTGTGTCCGTCATAGAGGCAAAAGCCGTCTCCACACAAAGGAACACAGCCCAACAACACAGAACACACAACACAGGCACCATGGATGCTAATTGCCGCCTTATTAATGATGCACGCAGGAAGCGGCAAAACCGTGAGACTCATTTGTATGTTTAGTAAAAGCGAAATAGAGTAAGAAACGAAAAACGTTTTAAAGTGCTTACGGAAAAGAAAAACAATTAGTAAAATAGTATATGTACATTTTGGAAATCGAAACGTATTTTCATTCATTACTTTATTCGGTTTTTAGTAAATCTACAAACACATCAGCTCCTTTTTCCCAGCGTGAATCGAGCTGGGGAACGCACGGTATTGAAAGGATTTTGCACCTATTTTCGAGTTAAAAATCCCCGATTAACGCCTCGGTTACTCAGAAACATCCACAGAAATAGGCGTCTCACCCACAGTTACTGGAAAAGTATTATACATTTTCACTGGGAGTTTGTTTGAAGCCATAAACGTTTTTTTCATTTATGAGAGCAATACGCTGCTAAATAAAAGTAACACATCCATGTGACAACTGTATATTTTAACTGACATGCGAGAGCTGCTCAGGTATTATCAAAAGGAGATTCTGAGAAGTTGCAACATGGAGAAATCTACAAGAACTTACAAATTACAATGCAAAACTGACTAGCTGCGATGCTGTGCGATAATTTTAATAGTAGTAACAATAATAAAGATTGCTAGCGCTTCAGTGGCTCAAATTATATCGCTCTGAAAGCCCTGTAATTCAGAAAATGGTCCATATATTCCGTCACCATAACAATAATGTAATATCACTTTATCAGTATCATAATAACTGCATTCTACTAACTGTATTCGAAACTCCAATAAACAGTTAAACCATGGTGCCGATTTAGAACTGAGAATATTTCTTTCTCTTGCATCCTCTTGATTTTGGAAAAATTCAGTCACTGAAAATTGCCCACCGTATTCCCCTGGTAAAAGTGGTGTGTAATAAGTGTTACCACAAAATTATATCAGTTCGTTTTAAAGTTGCATGCTTTAACCCGAGGCAATTGGTTCTCTTTAGGCCTACCTCAGGATTGAGACTCAAGAGACCAGTTATGGGAACCTAAAGTCTGCTGTTAAAAAAATTCTTCGAAAAGCTCACAGATAGAATAAATAAGAGCGCACTTCAATCCCAGGTAATGTACGTATGACTAATTGAATTATTAGCAATTGCAATCGAAAGTGTCCGTTTTGCTGAACATAAAAGCATGAAAATATTTAAACTACTGGCCTTCAACGTTGATGATCTCATAAATGAGTAAAATGAAACCACTTGATATAACAACGATCTATAAAACAACATACGCAATTAAAACGACAGTAAAAAGAAACAAGACTCCTGTGAGCTCGTGCAAAGTAACATAAATTAACGGTACGCAGATAATTGTTATGAAACAGTAAATGTTGAATGAAAGACCGACCATGCAGACAAACAGTCAACTGCAAACAAGCACTCGACTTTTGTACTAATCAGTGAGGCGTGCGTGACTGCAGCTAGATGGGGCCGGACACTGCATTGATTACTTCAGTAAATATTGAGCATGTGAGCTGCACAGCGTGTGGGTAAACTTAAGCTGCTCATCCATAATGCAGGCTGAGTAGCACGCTGTTATGCATCAAAACTTGTACCTTGTGTTGCATGAACTCCATCCTCTTATAACTCGCTGCTGCACCAGAACACGCTTGTCTCTGGTGAATCCTTCGTTACACCCTACGCATAATTCAACACTTTGAAAAGCTTCAGTCACCTTAAATAGAGTCACAGCTCAAGCAAAGTTAAAGAAAATAAATTATAATTCGCTAGGCAATTTACCACTTTGATAGGAAACAAATTTTTGCAATACGTTTCGCCTAAGGTTCGTAGGAGGAGGAAGCAGATAATTCCTGTTTTTACCCTAATTTTTGTTGAAAAGCCAGTACGGAAAAAAGCATTAATGAGTACGTACACTTAATATATAGTTCTAAAAATGTTTTGGATCAGAAAATAACTTAAATTTTTCCGTGACCCTGTTCTTCTGATGAGGACGGTCTTATCATCACAGAAGATAACTTATTTTGTAACTATTTTCGCTCGAGGAGACAAGGTTTCATGGGCAAAATTTCCCTCCCAAAGAACCTCCTAATAATATTAATGATCTAATGCTGGCAGAAGGGAAATATCTGCAATATATTTGTTGTTTACTTGTATGATAAAAGAAACTTTCAATGAAAAACGAGAGCACCTCATCTTGCAGTGTGAAGCCATGCGTCACAAATATTTATCGATACTGCACAGTGTGTGCAGAAAAAGCTGAAAACGTGTTGCTAAGTTCTCACTTGAGTTATGTTTTATGAAAAAAATGTAGTAGATGATTTGATGCAAACTCCGTGTTGTCTAAGACAAACACTGTGCATGCAAATTTTCTGACGTTACTTGCAGAGTTCAAGCAAGCTTAAGCTCCGCCTCACACCTCAACGTCTCAGACTCGTTAAGTTTCACGTGTTTTAAATTGACCAACGAATGCAATATAATTTCGCTCTTTGTATGATTACTGTGCATAGACGGCATGGAGCTCACAGACGCTTATTAAAACACAAATCCATCGCTTCCAAATGCAAGTCAATTAATTACGGAGACCAGCATGACTGATGTGAGCCTGTGGATGGGGCCATGACAATAATCTAATAACTTATAAATCTCTGTGGTTCTCAGTAATTAAATGCAAACTTTGCCCAAACAAGCATAGCATATCCATGCAAGAATGAGAAAATATGCACCACTTAGAATATAAACTGAATATTTTACCTTTGTCGCATAAATCTTTCACCAGGAACGAAACCTCATTCATTAAATCAAATTATTTCTGGAAGGACTTAGCCAAAAAATAAACTGATAGATAGTAACATTTTTATAAGGTACTGATATCAAGACGACGCTGAGCCAGCAACACGTTGTCTGGGAAATAAAATTAAACTGTAATAATTAAAAGCCATGAAAAGCTTTCTCGACTCCAGCCACGACTCCATCCTCAGGATGTGTTGAATAACAGGTGCGATGTTGTACTGCATTACTGATGTACACACAGCAGCTGCTACGCCTTGTATTACACAGGCAGAAAGTGTATTACGCCTTGCATAACACATTCCAACAGAGCTAAGTACTGGGCACGATGTGCAGCTGAACTTCTAGTTAATTTATCGCTCTATTATGGAAGTAAGACGAGCCATGAGGTGGCAGTGCAGTGATTAATGGTGCCATGACTGAGAACGCTTCAGAGTCTCGAGTTCACTATATTACAACTTTATTTACGAGTCTTCCAAGACACTATGCTAAGTAAGTAAGATGTGAACTGAATGTTTCATAAAATAGTTGCTTGGAATCTTCTAATCAAGCGTTTAATTCAAAAGAAAGTATTGAATGGAGGATTTTTGTTAATTATATTATTGTCAAACCTTTTTTACCGTGGTTCAAGAGTGAAAAATTTATTTGAATCATTGGAAATAATGGCAGCATTCTTTGTAACTTGTTTTAGACTCCAGTGTTCATTTGATTTAAATAAACCACGCAGCTGTGCTCGTGTGATCCACACACGTTGCTGTGTGACTGTGTTCTGGCCGACACTGGTACGCTGGTACACACTACACTGGTACACTGGTACACACTACCACACCAAAGCTGGTACGCTGGTACCTGGTACACACTACCACACCAAAGCTGGTACGCTGGTACCTGGTACACACTACCACACCAAAGCTGGTACGCTGGTACCTGGTACACACTACCACACCAAAGCTGGTACGCTGGTACATGGTTCTGCAACCTACATAGTTCCGACTACAAGACCAGCACTGATATTCCAGCACTTGGTTCTGTTATTGGGTTCAGACTACCGTACTGAAACCGTGATGCCTAAGCAAAAATACTGCCAAAATATCAGAACACAACCAGAGCACCACACCAACACTCTCACACCACCACACCACCACACCACAC